>SKCR01036992.1:0-121126 GCA_019454045.1 Zanthoxylum bungeanum | reverse complement strand
GAATGATGTGATTATTCTAATGAGTTTCGTGAAAAAATTGCAGCCGTGGTGGCACCGAACTTTGTAGCAGTGAACATAACTATACGCAATACGGCTGGGGCAATCAAGCACCAGGCTGTGGCTCTTCGCAGCGGGGCAGATTTGTCCACATTTTATAGCTGTAGCTTTGAAGGGTACCAAGATACATTATATACACATTCTTTAAGGCAGTTCTACAGAGAATGTGATATATATGGTACAGTTGATTTCATATTTGGAAATGCTGCCGTTGTTCTCCAAAACTGTAATCTTTACCCACGGTTGCCAATGAGAGGACAATTCAATGCCATTACTGCACAAGGTCGGACCGATCCTAATCAGAATACTGGAACATCCATCCATAATTGCACAATTAGAGCCGCTGATGATTTGGCTTCGGGCAATCAAACGGTGCAGACATATTTAGGGAGGCCATGGAAGGAGTACTCAAGGACTGTCTATTTGCAGTCTTTCGTTGATGGTTTGATAAACCCAGCAGGATGGCAGATTTGGAGCGGAGAGTTTGCATTGAGTACGTTATATTATGGTGAGTACAATAATACCGGTCCAGGATCAGACACTGCCAACAGGGTGACGTGGCCTGGTTACCATGTCATCAATGCAACGGATGCCGCTAATTTCACCGTCTCTAACTTCCTAATGGGGGATGAGTGGGTACCGCTGACCGGAGTGTCTTACACTGCTGGCTTAATTTAAGCTATGCATTCTTGTCATATCTTCTCCTCTCTTCTTCTTCTTCTTCTTCTTCTTCTTCTTCTTCTTTTTTTTTTTTTTTTTTTGAGTAATTGTTTTGTAAAAGCAATAAGTACGTGATAGACCAGGTACTCTAATGTACATTCAGTATGGTATTAATTGATTCCATGTAATAATTTATTTGTTATTTCAACAAGTGATTGCATTTTTTTCCCTCAGCAATAAAAGTACTAAAATTAACATTGACTTTTTTCAGGCTTAATATATAAACATATACTAGTGAAGTCTAATTGCTTGGAATAACACATGAGTTTGTGTGTACGTTTGTGTGTACAAGTACATTGAACCAATCTAAAAAAAATTTCATATGGAATTATTTATCCTATATGTTTAGGGAAAACTCTAGGTAATGATGTATGAATGATTCTTAGACATGAGGTATTCACTAATATTACATATGAATTATGGAACTTTGACACCAATCTGAGTAGTCTTTTAAGGATTGCCATTAGGAGAGTGATTTGGTATGTGAAGATTGTGGAAGAGATAACAAAGGATTGACATAATAATAATGCAAATCCATATTCATAATGGAGAATTCCAAAAGATTAATTTTGAGAATTCCCGTATTGTAATATTATCAAGTTTATGTTCAATATTTAGAAATTTCACTATAACGGTTGAATCTAATGATGATTGCAATCCCCAGCACAATAAAATCTCAATCAATGACTCAAACAGCTACATAATGGAGATGATTGCAAATGGAGATTGATTGTTCAATCAATGACTCACTAACGGCCACCAAATGGAGATTGATTGCTTAACCAACGTCTCAATCATAATGGCTATCTTGGAAAATAATATCACAATTTAATTGTAATTACTCTATAATTACACAGATACAAATTAGGAACTAGTTAACAATTTTAGTCCATTCAAACCACTATATATTGTATTCATCCTGCAATTATCTAGAGATAAGTATCATTTTATTCTATATCTTCTTTATGGTATCAGACAGACAAGCACTACAAGAATTATGGCTTTTAGCGTCCAAATATTTAGCGTCGAAACAATATGCGACGCTAAAATGTAGTTTTAGCGTCGAATTTAGTTTCGACGCTATATGTCATGTTTTTAGGACGGAATAAAAATTCGACGCAGAATATTAATTTTTTGGCGTCGAAACTATATTTCGACGCTAAAAACAAACTTTAGCGTCGAAAAATATTCGACGCTGAATAATTTATTATTGCAATATTTTTGGTGCCAAATATTACACTCTTAGCGTCGAAACACGATCGACGCCAAAATATACTTTTAGCGTCGAACATATATCGTCGCTAAAGGTCATATTTTACGAAGTTTCCACCGGCAATCCTTGACTCTTTCGCGTCTAATTTACATTCGACGCTAAAAAGGAACAATTAGAGTCGATGTGAATAATCGACGCAAAAAAATAATACTTTTAGCGTCGAATATTTGTTCGACGCTAAAGAGTTATGAAGCTTTCCAACCGACAGTCCTTGATTCTTTCTTCGCGTCTAAATTTAATTTGACGCTAAATGTTTGATATTAGCGGCGACAAACGGTGTCGACGCTAAAAACGTATACAATTAGCGTCGATTTTGAATATTCGACGCCAAAAATTATACTTTTTTTAGCGTCGAATATTTGTTCGACGCTAAAGAGTTATGAAGCTTCCACCGACAGTCCTTGATTCTTTCGCGTCTAAATTTAATTCGACGCTATATGTTTGATATTTAGCGTCGACAAAACGGTGTCGACGCTAAAAACGTATATAATTAGCGTCGATTTTGAATATTCGACGCCAAAAATAATACTTTTAGCGTCGAATATTTGTTCGACGCTAAAGAGTTATGAAGCTTACAACTACCGACAGAACTTGATTCTTTCGCGTCTAAATTTAATCCGACGCTAATTTTTATATTTAGCGTCGAAAAAAAAACGTTTTGCGACGCTAAAAATGGAACATGTAGCGTCGAAACAACCTTTTCGACGCTAAAAACGGCAACAATTAGCGTCGAAATACTAAATGCGACGCTAAAGATAGATTAAAAAACAGAAGGTCGACACCCTTCTCCCCCCTCTGTTTTTTCTTCATTCTTTCTCTCTTCGTAAAAATCCTCTGAAATCTGAGAATTTCTCCTCTACAGCCCCATCTCAAAATCACATCTCTCCTAAAAATTTCAATAAAATTGTAATCAATTTCCAAAAAGGTAAATCTCTTTCTTTCTTTTTTCTTTATTATTTTCAATTTTTATGATTATATATGTTGTTTATATGCTGTTTGTTAGTGATTTATGATTCATATATGTAGAGTAAGTATATTAATTAACAAAATAGAATTTTTTCTGTAAACTATTTAATTAATTTATCAACCAAATATATATATATATATATATGCTTAAATTAAGTATTACTGAATTAGTAATGTTGATTCCAATGTAAAATGATATCTAATAATTATATTATTATATTTAGGTATTCTGCTGAAATGGATAGAAATTGGATGAGCTCTCTGGATAGATTGAGTGTTGAATATCGTAATGGAGTGTCTGAGTTTATGGAAGTCGCAAAACAACACATTGATGCAGAAGGTCGTGTTCGTTGTCCATGTGCAAATTGTTTGAATAGGAAAAGGAAGCGGTTAGATGAAGTTCATAATCATTTATACATGCCAGGAATATCACCCACTTATCGTACGTGGATTTATCACGGTGAGCAGTATCATTCTCAGTCACGGTTTTTTGATGTCGGCGAAGGGAGCAGTAGTTACAATCAACCTGCAAACGATGATATCGCCGATATTTTGCATGACTTACAAGGTCCACAACTTGGTCATAGTGTTAGTGGCGACATGCCAGTGTTAAGTGGAAATGATCAAAATTTATTTAGTGAACTACTTGATGAGGCAAAAAAATTCCATTCGAAGGTGCTGGAATGTCGATCTTGAATTTCGTTGTGAAATTATTACACATTAAAGTGATCAACAGAATGACCAACAAAAGTATCGATATGATGTTAGAGTTACTGGCCCAAATGTTACCGGTTGGAAGCGAATTGCCTAAGTCGTACTACGAGGCAAAGAAAATGTTGCGTGATCTGGGAATGGGGTATGAATCCATTCATGCTTGTAAGTTTGATTGTGTATTATTTCGTGCCGAGTATGAATCACTTGAACATTGTCCGATATGTGGTGAAAGTCGGTACAAAGTCCGTGGTATGGGGAAGAAAGTGCCTCAAAAGATATTGCGATATTTCCCTTTAACGCCCAGGCTGCAGAGATTGTTCATGTCACGACACACAGCGACTGATATGATGTGGCATCATGAAAAGAGGATCGGTGCGGAGGGCATACTTAGACATCCTGCGGACGGAACCGAATGGAAGGAATTTGATGACATGTACCCCCGTTTCGCTGAGGACCCCCGTAATGTCAGGTTAGGTCTTGCCTCTGATGGTTTTAACCCATTTGGGAATATGTACAACTCTTATAGCATCTGGCCCGTTATTGTCATTCCATATAACTTACCTCCATGGAAATGTATGAAGGATCCGTTCATGTTTATGTCATTGCTTATCCCTGGTCCACGTTCACCTGGTAAAGATATAAATATTTACTTGAGACCATTGATCGAGGAGTTACAAACATTATGGAATGTGGGTGTGCATACCTATGATGCAGCTTCAGAGCAGTATTTTCAGATGCATGCCGCATTATTATGGACCATTAATGATTTTCCAGCCTATGGTTCATTATCTGGATGGAGCACTAAGGGATACATGGCATGTCCAGTTTGTGCGGATCATACACCTTCGCAACGATTACGGAATAAAATCGGATACACGGGGCACATGAGATTTCTTGAGTCGAGTCATCCTTGGCGGAGGAGTAAATTATTTAACGGGCAACATGAACCTCAGAGTAAGCCCAGTCGATTGTCTGCATTTGACATACTTTGCCAACATCAACAACTCAAAGACAGCACACCAGGTAAACATCCTAATAATAGAGATAAAAATCGAAAACGGTTACCTGAAGAGTTGAATTGGACAGGAAAAAGTATTTTCTTTGAGTTAGAATATTGGGGGACTCTGAGTTTGCGACATAATTTGGATGTAATGCATATAGAGAAAAATATTTGTGAGAGTTTAGTGGGTACACTATTCAATATTCCGGGTAAGACAAAAGACACTGTAAATGCTAGATTGGACCTACAAGATCTTAGAATTCGCAGTGAATTGCATTTACAAGACTCCTCTCGAGGTTTTATTAAGCCTCCTGCTAGTTATGTGCTCAATCAATCGGAGAGAAAATCATTCTGTGATTGGCTGAAAATGGTTAAATTCCCTGATAATTATGCATCCAATATTGGGCGTTGGGTCAGAGATGATACAATAACGGGATTAAAGAGTCACGATTGTCATGTGCTGCTCGAGATTCTCCTTCCTGTTGGCATTCGACCTTATCTCCCCCCGAATGTATGCGACGCCGTACTTGATCTATGTGGCTTCTTTAAACAATTGTGTCAGAGGACATTAAGCACATCTGTTATTGACGACCTTGAGCGAGGAATCGTGATAATCCTATGCAAGCTGGAGCGAATTTTGCCACCCGCTTTATTTGATGTCATGGTACATCTGGCTGTGCATTTACCGGATGAAGCTAGAAAGGGAGGTCCTGTCCATTACAGATGGATGTATCCCATTGAGAGGTACTATATATATATATATACAGTTTTATATAAGAAAATTTGTAACCGTTTTTTTTTGCATATAATTTAGTGTTAATGCAAACTTGTTGTCATATCTGCAGAGCTTTGGGAGATTACAAACAATATGTCAAAAACAAGGCACGACCTGAAGGTTCAATAGCTGAAGCTGTTATAATAAATGAAGCAATAACATTTTGTTCGATGTACATGCAGAATATTGAAACTCATTTCAATCGTCGGCCACGAAACTATGATGGAGATGCAAGTAATATCAAGAGATCACAGTGTTCCGTCAAAATTACAGACCATTTGGGGCAGTAGGTGTCAAATTACTAACCCGTCAGGAAGTTCAACGTGCGCATTGGTTTATATTGAGTAATTGTGATGAAGTGCAACCGTATTTAACGTAAGTTCTTCTGGTGCATCATTACTGAATTTTTTCCATACATTAACCGTGATAATTTATTGTAGGCAACATCTAACAATGCTACAAATTGCTGGTGACCATAATGTTGATGAAACCCACAAAAAAGAATTTCCTAAATGGTTTGAGACAACTGTAAGTTATAATATTTTATATTTATTTTGATCCTAACATTAGACATTTCAGTTTGTTATATTAACACATATATTTCATTGTCAGATTATTAATCAAGTGGAAAATGGTCAATTGGACTCGCAATCCTCGTTGGTTTCTTTGGCTTATGGGCCTCAAATGCAGGCGTATGAGTACAGTGGATGTATTGTCAACGGAGTTAGATTTCATACCGAACAGCGAGATGTTAATCATGTGACTCAAATTCTGGAATTGTAGTCCAAGGAGAACACGGCTCAGATGTAATTGACTTCTACGGCGTATTGCAATCGGTCATTGAGTTCATATATCGACCCAGACGACATACTGTGCTATTCCAATGTAAGTGGTTTGACACTAATGCCAGAAAGAGGAGAATTCAAGTTAGTAATCATCTCACGTCAATTAATGTTCAACGTTGTTGGTACAAGAATGATCCATACATTTTTTGTACGCAAGCACGTTCAGTGATATATATACCTGATCCTAAGTTAGGAACTGGATGGATGGTGGTAGAAAAGTTACAACATAGGGCCATTTGGGACACGCAGGAGAAAGATAGAGTTGACATATCAGATGAAACACAAGAAGTCTCCGGCAATTTTGAAGTTCCTGAACAGATATTTGGGACCAACTGTCAACGTTCCTGAAATATATACATTAACTCGATCTAGTACAGACGTTGAGCTAATTCCTCATTCTGAAGTGAGCGTTGAAGTAGCAAGTGAAGAACAATTTGACACTGAAGATGACTTCGAATCCAGTCACGAATCCTCAAATACCGACGATAATAGTGATTAATTATGAAGTTACAGTATTTTGTGATGGATGAATAATTTTATGGATTAATGTATGGTTGTTGATTTTAATTACTCTTTAGATATTGTTGAAATATTAACGTGAACGCCATACGAACGTGTGCATGAGAAGTCGTGTGATTGTCTGCTTCGTGGTTGGTTATATGTATCCCATTGAGTGTGTGACTGTGTATCTCTAAAACGTGTATGATGGAACTCGTAGATTATATGGATAATGAATGCATATGTGAAATGAATGAATTTGAAAACGAAAGTGAGCATTCGATGTTATAAGCGCTTTTGTTAAGTTGTATTGACTTGTATGGATATGTATGTATATGTATAAGAATTTTGGAATTTGATGACGCTAATGCGACGGGTTTTTGCAGATGGCACCGGGCAATCGCAAACGGGCTACCGCGACTCCATCTACATCAGCAAGGGCAACTGGCCCTGGTGATTTCTCTGCTAGCACAGGTGAGTCCAGTACAGTGAAGGGTCGAGGACGCACCCGTGGCCTGGGGTTGGCTAAGTACGTTAAGGCTCACGATCGTATCCGGATAGAGATATCAGATGATGGACACACTCAAGTCGGACAACATAATTCAGCGTTTAATACAGCCATAGGAGCTACAGCTCGATAGCTCCCCAAAACTACGTATCTTGGAGAAAGATACCGTGGGAGACGAAACTGAACCAGCTATTCCCTTCGCTACTTGTAAGTTTTCGATATTGTTTGTTATTTAACATTTTTATTTTATATTTACTTTTTACTCGAATTTTCATGTAGGAATGGTTCGACTTCGATCTGACCCAAGTGAATGTCCAACAATATATTGACTACCACATGGGGAAAAGTTATAAAGATTATAGAACAAAAGTCTTGAAACCAATATTCGACGAACATGGACCTTCAAATGCTCCACAACACAAACCTGATTTTATAGAGGAACAAGACTGGACATTTTTATGTGAGCTTTGGTCGAGCAAAAAACACGAGGTAAATTTTGAAATAAACGGAAATTTATAATTGTCTTTGTTTTCGGTACTTACAGTGTTCGTGAATACAGGATAAATGTCACGCAAATGCGGAAAATCGAAGTCACTTGCGTTTTAACCACCGTGGAGGTTCGAAGCCATTTATCCAACATCGTGCCGAACATTCTGAGGTAAATATATCCTAACGTAAAATTTAACAGTTAATTGTTTTTACTATCTGGAATAATATTGAATTTATTTTATGTTTATAACAGAGTAGCACATGTGAGGTGCAATCATTTCCAGATTTTTTCCGTGTGACGCATTACAATGACAAGAATAAATGGATAAATGAAGAAGCCGAACGCTGCTATGTAAGTTTCAGTTTTTAAAATAAAATAATTAATATTATATATGTTAAATTTTTTTCTCAAATTCTAATATTAACTTATTTTTTGAAACAGAACGAAATGATGGAACTCCAACATCAAACTCAGGAGACAGGGACCGACCCCATACCAGATGAGCAGCTGTCGCAATTGGTTTTCAAGAATCAGACAGCTTACAACGTTGGTCTTGGCACTCGTAAGAAGCCAACGTCATCTGCACGCAATAGTGGTAATTCGGGCAATGTCTCTCTTCGAGACGAGTTAGTCACCACCAAAGACGACCTAGCCAGCACCCGAGACGAGCTGCAACAGACTAAGGAGAAGCTACAACAGGTCACGGTGGACCACGAGAAGAAGATGGTGGACCACGAGAAGAAGATGGAGCAGTTGGAACAGCAACTGATGGCTTTCCGTCAGATGTTCGAGGCCTCAATGAGTCATGGTGCATCGGGCTCGAGCGTCCCTCCATCACAGTAGCAATTAATTTTATATTTAGTTTTGTATAAACATTTTGAACAAATATATTTAATATAATATTTCTTTTTTCTAAAACAAATTTCAATATAATATTTCGTCATTAATTACATTTTTTTTCAACTAAATTAAATATTTTAGACCAAAAAATAAGTAAATTACTAATTTTTAAGAAAATAAATTATTTACTTTTAGCGTCGAATATTTCGACGCTAATAGTATATAAAATGGCCGCTATAAGCGTACATATATTTCTTTTTAAATATATGTTAGCGTCGACTAGTTAAAAGTGACCTTTAGCGTCGAAATATTTCGACGCTAATAGTAACAACATGGTCGCTATAAGCTTACATATAATACTTTTTAAATATACTTTAGCGTCGACATTTTTCGACGCTAAAAGTTTGAATTTTTGCGTCGATATATTTCGTCGCTAATAGTAAAAAACATGGTCGCTATAAGCTTACATATAATACTTTTTTAATATACTTTAGCGTCGACACCTTGCGACGCTAAAAGTTTAAATTTTTGCGTCGATATATTTCGTCGCCAAATATACAATTAGCGTCGAAAATTTAACTTTAGCGTCGAAATAAATTGGACGCAGAATACTGTTTTTTAGCGTCGCAGTTAATTATTTCGACGCTAAAAGTTGTTTTCGTCGACATTTTATCGTCCATTTTTGGCGTCTAATTTTTTCGACGCTAAATATCATTTGCGTCGAAATAGTAAGTTATGGCGTCGAAACAATTCGACGCTAAATGGTCTAATTCTTGTAGTGAAGTCATAAGATCGTCTACCATGGCCAAGGAACCCACTCTATCTATCCAATCCTTCCACCAATGTGCTAGCCTCGTCTCAATAAAACTCAGTCCCTCCAATTTTCTGTTATGGAGGAATCAAGTGTTACCGCTTGTACGCGGCCTTGGAATCATGAACCACATAACAAAACAACAACACCAGCGGTTGAGATTGACGATGATAATGGCAGGAAAGTCACCAATCCAGCACTTGATGTATGGGTTAATAATGATGGCCTATTAACTTCATGGTTATTAGGAATCATGACTGAAGAAGTTTTGGGGATGGTTATTGGAGCCGAATCGGCTCATCAACTGTGGAGTTCAATCCAAAAAAACTTTTACCTCTCACAAAGGAGAAGGAAATTTATCTCACTGAAAGATTACATACATTGAAAAAGGCTCTCTGTCATTGGGTGAATATTTAGAAATTTCAAAGGCATATGTGATAGTCTTGCAACTATCAATAAGCCCTTGAATGAATAATGATCTTGATAAAGTCTTTCAATTGGCAAGGGGACTAGGGCTGATTATCGTGATTTTAAAACAGTTATGTTGGCATAACCACCCTACCCTACTTATAACCAATTTTATTTTAGCCTTGCTGAGACATGAGCAACTTCTTTTGGATGACACTAATAACAACAAACAACTCATAAACTATGAGCAAGCTTTCCTCAGTCAATTTGGTATAGGAAAGAACAACCACAACGGAGATCGATTCTACCACCAAGGGCGTGGCTTCACACCTGTTAATAAGAATGACAATGGAGGAATCAAGTCAAAAAGGGTCCAATAACCACAACTATCATAACTGCTACCACCAAAAAGGAAACAAGAATGGTCAACACGTGCAATAAACAAAGCAACAGAATCACAATTCCAAAGATGATCCTATGGGTAAAATTTCAAATTTGCAAGAAACCAAATCATTCTGCTCTTGAATGCAAAAATAGATTTGATCACTCTTATCAACCGGAGCATATTCCAGAAGCACTTGTAGCCATGCAACTGAATGATGAAATTGTAAAAACTATGTTCTTTGTTACTCGGTTGCAACAACTCATGTTACAAACAATCTAAGTAACATTAAGAATTTTACGCCATATTTGGGTAGTGATTCTTTTTATGTGGGGGATGGAAAAGGTTACTCATATAGGAGAATCAAAACCCAAAACTGCTAATAGTTCTTTAAATCTAAATAATGTTCTTGTGGTTCCTGAGATTAAGAAAAATCTATTATTTATTAGTAAGCTCACAACCGATAATTCTTGTTTAGTTGAATTCTCATCTAAGGGTTTTGTTATAAAGGACCAACAGGGAACGATTTTGGCCGTAAAAAGGGAGGGCTTTATGCTCTCATGTATACAATACATGTTAAATTTAGGGAGTGCGTTTCTTATAAAAACCTATGACAGTCGGGGTTTAAAAAAAAAAAACATTTCACAATATATGACATCAAATGAATACGGATGGCAAAAAGCCCGAGTATAGGCTCGGCTTGGGCTCAGGCCTGAGCCGGGCCCTGTACATTAAGCCCGGGCCCGGGCCCGGCCCGTCCCGTGCTTAAAAATTTATTTTATATATATTTATATAATAAATCATATAAATATATATAATTTATTTATTAATAAAAAACTGGGCTGGATAAAATCCGTCCCGAGCCCGGGCCGGCAGATGCTCGGGCCGCGGAATAAATCAGTTAATAAAATAATAAGTATTTGTGTTGGGTGTAATCTAGGAAAGACTTGCAAACTTCCATTTTATTTATCTAATAATATTTGCTGATTTTCCTTCGGAAATATTGCATTATGATTTATGAGGTCTTGCTCCTATTACTTCTACACAAGATTTTCGGAATTATGTGATTTTTATAGATGATAACACGGGATTCACTTGGATGTATCCATTAAAATGTAAATCTGATTTCCTAACTTATTTTCTTAGTTTTCAAAAATTAGTAGAAAATCAATTTGACAGGAAGATAAAGGTGTTTCAAAGTGATGGGGTGGGAATTCCAGTCACGGGATTTCAAAAACAAACTAAACCAATGTGGAATACAACAATGATTCTCATGTCCACACACTCCAGAATAAAATGCAGTGGCTGAAAGGAAGGAAGCATAAGCACTTGGTGGAAACTGGTTTGACTCTCTTGCTTCATCTATAGTTCCTTTAAGCATGTGGGTTGATGCCTTTTTAACTGCCACTTGGTAAATATAATGCCTTCAAGTGCCTTAAAAATGGAGACACCTTTACATAAACTTTATAAAAGACATCCCAATTATAATTTGTTGAAAATTTTTAGTTGTAGGTGTTTTACATATTCAAGGCAATATGGCAAGAATAAGTTTTCCAAAAGAACAGCCCCTTGTGTTTTTATTAATTATAGCCCCCATACACAAAGGCTATACAAAATAAATTTTTTAGTGACGAAAATTAATAAGGTAATAAATTTCACCACTAAATATAACCTTAAGTTTTTTTTTTCCCTTCTGGCGGTATCAAGATGCAATTTTTAGTCACAAAATTAATTTTCACCAATAAAATTAACTTTTAACGACGAAAAAATTATTTTTAGTGGGGAAGTTTTTGCCCACTAATTAACAAACAAATTGCTGCCAATTTCATATTTTCGCGGCACCAAAACATTTTTTTTTCGGTTTACAGAGAAGGCAAAACAAAGAGATCTCTTTCGTATTTTTCGATTTACACACCCCAAAACAAATCGATCTCTTCGACACCACTGAAGGTTCATTCTAGAATTATTTTGTTTCATTGTTTTTCTTCATCAAAAAAATATGAAGAAGGTTGAAGGGTTCCACTCTTCCCTACCAGAGAGCCCCCACGAGCCCTAGCATCTTTAACTCCAACCTGGAGGCTAGCACTTCCAGACTTCAGCGCCGCTACCATAGCATCTTCAACTCCAACCTGGACCTCCATTCTCAACCGATGTTTCCCCTACCACTCGTAACCTAAAAATTTGATTTTTCTTCTCATCGTCACTTCAGCGCCGCTGCTCCCCCAGGTAGTTGTTGCTCCTTCTCATCGTTCAAACTTGAAATTGGTGCTAGGGATATCACAAAAGGTAAGGTTTTTTTGCCCCTATGTTTACAATTTTGGATTTTTATTTTAAAGGCAACACTTGTATTTTGATTTCATTAACTTGATTTTTTTTTTTGCCCCAGTTCTCTCTGATCTTTCTTTCCTAGGATTGGATTCTTATTGGGGTTTTGTTTGCAAGAGTAATATCTGCACTTTGAGTTGTTATTGTATTGCATGCATTTGGTAATTGAGTCAATATTATCTTATGATTGAAGGTTTTGCTGGAGTTTGTATGATGAGCAGCAAGTGGAGAGATGAACAACACCCATCATTCATCAATTTCATCTCCTCGTTTCTTAATGCAAATTATTTTCGTCTTAATTTTGTTCTAATTGCTCCTGACTCCTGTAATTACCTTACTATTTCTCTTATCATTTGCGTATTCTGGTTATAATTTGTTCACCAACTAAATTCTTTGGGCCCTCTTTTGTAGGACTTAATTTTCAACTGTAGGGGATTGTCAATTTTATTTGTTTTTCTATCAAATTGGGACTGTAACAATAATGCATCGGTCTTCAGCAGGTATCCTTGTAATGCTCATTGAAGCACCTTTGGATGATTTTTTTTCCCCACTGACTTGATGGACTTGTTTAGAATTAAGAAATTGAAGGAGCAGTTTGCACATCTCTACGTTGTCGTTGCCCTCTCGACAAGGGAGCAAAATGATTCTTTTGTTCGCTCTTACTTCAAGTGAGAGACTTGACCAGAATATTCTCCATGCTGATCTCTTTGAACTTAGATTATTGTTTTAAAGATATGGAATCTGTTTGGATGTTTTGAAGATTTGGAATGGAGCTTGGTAGGCCAAAATTTGTGCCTGTTCAAGATAGGGAGATAGGATTTGAAAAGATTGTTAAAATAGCTCACTCTCACGGGGTAAGATCTTATTCTCTCTGGGGCTCGCTTCAATCATTCTGTTTAATTACTTCATCAAGTATTATGTAAACTGCAGTATGCAAGCGGCATGATGTTATATCAAAATTGAAAGCTGAGGTTGGTAGAAACTTTTCCCTTGTTATACTTCCATTGTTGACATCAACATTCGTCATGCATCATCTATTCATCTATTAACAAGTTTTGGTACACATTCTGTTTCTTTTTCCTTGCATATGAAGAGGAGGCGATCAGTACAGACAATGGACGTTTTCCTCAGAGTGGTCACATCCATACCATTGATTGATAATCATGATGCAAATTCGGTAATCTGCAACACCTAAACATAAACTATTTTGTTTGAGTATATGAACTACTTCTATATTTGTTTGATTTTCTTTTGTAGTTTAGAATTGTATATATGTGTCTTTTTCGATTTATATTATGCAAATATGATGATTGTTTATGGATACTAAAAATGCTCTTGATGACTACTCATTCTGTCAAAAATAAAAATGTTGAAATTTGAATAATTCCCAAGAGAGAGTTAATTTTGAATCCCAGATTTATTCTACAGTTATGAGTTTGGAGCTGCCGAGTGTTCATACTGATATGCTGGTTCTTGCTTTTGAAATAAACATGGCCATTGTAGCTTTACGTGTAATCAATGGGTACAAATATGAATTTTTTTTCAAAAAAATGACTTCTCATTCATCTCTTTCAGCTTAACCAAGCTATTGGTTCAATCAAAGCAATTACCAAGGCATCGAAGGCATATATTCTGGAGAACACAGACCTATCAGCTGAAAAGGCCGAAATGATTTTCAGGTTCTTTCGAGATCCAAAGCATTACTGCCTTCTACTCCGTTACCTGATTATTCACACAAAATCATCAACTTTTGCTGTTCTAAAGTATTTTTGTAAAGAACGAAGATAATAAGCAAGGTCTATGGAAGGTCTTGATTCAGTGTTATCAAAGGCGCGCCTAGGTAGAGGCGCTAGCCATTGCGCCTAGAGGGTATCCAGGCGAGGCGACGTGCATCAGGCGCGCGCCTAGGCGATGAGGCGCGCGCCTGATGCCAATGAATGAGGCGCGCCTTAGGCGCATAATGCCAAAAATCTTGGTTTTTGACCCGATTTCGTTTATTAAAGCTCTTTTTTGTACTTTTTTTGGTTTTTTTCTAGCATAGAGAGTTAAAAAAAAGAATAATAACAATAAATCTCATAATTTAACTTAATTTATTTACTTTTGACAAGACTCTTAGATAATTTGTTGGGATTGTTTAATATTTTAAGAAAAATTTATATTTTGTAAAATATAAATGTTTGCCATAATAATTAATAATAGATCATACATTTATAATTATTGGGAATATAATTTTAACCAAAAGCAGTGTTATCAAAGGCGCGCCTCAGCCGCGTCTGAGGCGCGCCTAGGTAGAGGCGCTAGCCATTGCGCCTAGAGGGTATCCAGGCGAGGCGACGTGCATCAGGCGCGCGCCTAGGCGATGAGGCGCGCGCCTAGGAGATGAGGCGCGCGCCTGATGCCAATGAATGAGGCGCGCCTTAGGCGTATAATGCCAAAAATCTTGGTTTTTGACCCGATTTCGTTGATTAAAGCTCTTTTTTGTACTTTTTTTTGGTTTTTTTCTAGCATAGAGTTAAAAAAAAAAAGAATAATAACAATAAATCTCATAATTTAACTTAATTTATTTACTTTTGACACGACTCTTAGATAATTTGTTGGGATTATTTAAAATTTTAAGAAAAATTTATATTTTGTAAAATATAAATGTTTTGTCATAATAATTAATAATAGATCATATATTTATAATTATTGGGAACATAATTTTAACCAAAAGATTAAACTAGTCAATAATAAAATTGTACATAAGACAATATAAGTAAATATTAATATCTTAGTTATTATAGCAACTTAGTTATGAAAATAGTGATGTATATAAATTTAATTGAGTGCAATAATTTATAAATGTTTTGTCATAATTTGGTCAAAATATTAGAAAATTCTCAAAACAAAATGATTAGAAGAATATACATGTTCCTCTTTCTAATTGAAAAATTATATATACAAATATGCGCCTCACATTCCTCAGGCGCGCGCCTAGGCTCCAAGGCCTTTTGCGCCTCGCTGCGCCTTGCGCCTTTAATAACACTGGCCAAAAGATTAAACTAGTGAATAATAAAATTGTACATAAGACAATATAAGTATATTAATATCTTAGTTATTATAGCAACTTAGTTATGAAAATAGTGATATATAAAAATTTAATTGAGTGCAATAATTTATAAATGTTTTGTCATAATTTGGTCAAAATATTAGAAAATACTCGAAACAAAATGATTAGAAGAATATACATGTTCCTCTTTCTAATTGAAAAATTATATATACAAATATGTGCCTCACATTCCTCAGGCGCGCGCCTAGGCTCCAGGGCCTTTTGCGCCTCGGTGCGCCTTGCACCTTTAATAACACTGGTCTTGATCCAACGACAACTTTACAGAAAAAAGTGAGTTGATACCAAATTTTAAGATTGCAAAGTAAAATAGTTTGGTTGTAATTTTTTTTTTTAAACATAACCTCAGGATGGTGAAGATAGGAAGAAAAGACTGAAATCACATCGAATCAGTTTCAGATGATATGTTTCGACAACAGTTATGTGACTTTTGTTCCATATATATTTCATAAATATATTTTTAGTGAAACATTGTTTCAAAATATCAATTCAAGTTACTTTAATTTTATTTTTTCCATTTTCTCAATTCTTTAGTTTTAATTTTTTTTTTTTTTTTTACATATTACTAGTTTTTGTTTATCTATTAATATATACTGATATAATTGTTTTCATACAAATGTAGCTAACTATTTTGCTGGTTGAAAAAGTAGTGGACAAATGAGAAGCTAGTTTATTCGATGAATGGTTTCATTTCACCATATGTTCAAAGCCTTTTTAGTAGTTTGAATATAGAATGTAAATTTTAGATGTGAGACGAAAACAATAGCTTTTGATTTTTGAATTATAACTAGTTGATCATTTGTCTGTTTTAATGTTGGAACATAATATGTTTTTTTGCTTGTAAATACAAAATTCTATTTACATATATTAATGTATTAAAATATATGTTTTGTATCATTTTACAATACAAAATATTATATGGTGTAAACAATTTTTTCCATATAATTTCACCAAAAGGTACTCAGACTGCACTTTTAGTGGCGAAAATTTCGCCATTAAAAGTCCATTTTTTTTTCCAATGAAGATCTTTTTTTTAGTGGCGAAATTCATTTCACCACTAAATCTAATTACTTTTAGTGGCAAAAAAAATGACTTTTAGCGGCGAAATTTTCGCCACTAAAAGTGAATTTTCAGAGGCGAAAACTATTTCGCCACTAAAAATGAACCTTCAGTGGCCAAAAATATATACTTTTAGTGGCAAATTAAATTTTCGTCACTAATACATTTTGTGTCACTTTTAGCGGTGGAAATTTTCGCCACTAAAAGTGTAACATCCCCAAATCTGGGAGATGTCACCGGCATGGGATAACAGAACTAACCCCATAAGCCTCTGACTTATCGACTATATTCCTTACTAATATACCATCTAAATGCAAAGTCATGCACATGAACCATAGTCCAACTAAACAATCATGAAATGCTTTTATTACTCATAACTGTGTACTCAATTATACTTTTCTTTACAACACCTTTATGAATACTCATAATGACTTATACAACACTAATGTATGCATGCGACTTTACTTTGACTCTGATTGGACTCTCATGCTCCTGACTTTGAACTGGTGGACTCCCAATCCCTAGTGACTGCATCAGTATTCGTCCTTCGAGAAACCTGCAAAATGCAAAAACTGGAGTGTGGGGGTTAGATCGCTATACGATCTAAGTGAGTGGACGAAAACTGAAAAACTATTGTAATAACTTTTAGTTTCAAAGCTGTAGTTCCAAAAACATCTTTATATGAAAATTGTTTCTGAAAACTTACCCCCACCAATAACTAAGATTGCTCGGGGTTGTCACCCAGGAGTATTTAGCCTTGCAAGATGGTCCTCACATATTGGATTACCCAATCCCAACGAGAATAGATGCGAGTCGCTTCCGGCTTGGCTTGTAAGCAGATAGTGAAGAAAGAGAGGCTGATAAAGAAAAGAAGTTTCCAGTCCACGACAAAAAGGCAATAATTGCCAAACAAAGTTGCAAATGACCAAGTTGATAAGAGTACCGAAGTCACCCGACCATATGATGACAGAAAAAGGGGGATTTACACGCTTTCTCTTTCTAGATACATATAGATACTTAAGAGCGAATGAGGGAGTTGAAGCATCCATCTCTGTGGACCGAGGAGAAAGGGGGCTCGGCGGGAAATCTTTCTGAAAACGGCTTTTGAAACTCTGTTTTATGAAAATTAACTGTGAAAATCTGATTTTCTGAAAAACTATTTACTGAAAATCTATTCTCTGTGTTCTACTCTGTGTCTGAAAACCTAGACATATGAGGGCGTTACGTATCGCTGTCCCCCAATACGCCTAACTGTAGCCAGCAGTGCAAATCAATGACTTTGGGGCGTTACGTATCGCCGTCCCCTAAAACATGCCACTACTGTCTCTGAAACTGGTGGTCTTGGGGCGTTATGTATCGCCGTCCCCCAAGCCACAAAATAGAACTGGGCTGCGGATCTATGCTACCACCCAAGCTCTGAACTAGAGTCCAGGTACACGAACCTATGCCGTCATCCTGGCTCTGAAATTAGGACCTAGGGGCGTTACGTATCGCCGTCCCCCTAGTCCTCTACATGTGCACATGTCTCTGTCCGTCAATTCCAAGTTGTCTCAAGTTACATACTGGGGTGAGTTTTTTCCTCATGCCCCGAAAATCATAAAATCAAATTCTGAAAATATTTCTTTTCTCAAACATATCATAGAGCATAATCTTTCATGAAATAACTGTAATGAAAAACAACTAACGCCCTAAAGCGTGAAAGTAAGTATGTTATCAAAACAATAAAATAAAAATCAATTTAAAGAAAGAGTGTCCACTCACTGATTCGGAACTTGCCGGTGACGCCTTGCGATGGTTGCGGAACCGCACCTCCTGATGATAATCTAGAATTAGCAAAATTCGTTAGTATCAAGGTTGCGAATTATATTCTTACTTGACAAAATTTATTTCTTATTCATGATAATTACTCATCGCTCCATGTTACCAATATTTTAGGATGGTCTAACAATTTTTACTACATTCGTTCAAGGATCTCTCAAGCTACTTTCGCAAAACTCCATATTATGCCCCCTTTTCCAGAAAATTTCAGTGCACTAACACTGATTTTGAAAATTCGGTGTGCTTAATCGGGGTTGAATTTGGGGCTTAAATTTTAATAGAATACTCGCTTATGTGTCTATTTTATGTTGGCTTTTACGGATCATGGTTTCGATTCCTAGAACTCAAGTTATGGACTGAAGTTCAGGGGTTGTGCGATTGGAAAAACTGGGCACAGGGGCAGCAGATAGCCCGACTTCAAAAATTCGGTTCGGTCTCATCTTGAGTCCAAAAATTCTGAATTTTGGATATGTTACTCCCATATATGTCTAGTTTACCAAGAATTTTACGGTTCATCGATCGGGCATATAAAACTCAAGTTAGAAGTGATCAAACACAACCTGTACCAGAATGGGACAGAACTGATTTCATTTATTATCTTCCTTGTTTCACCATCTGATTTAATACATTTAATCCGACAACCCCCAACAGAATTTCTACTATCATATACACTATTTATAACATACAAATCATGCTTAATTTCTTAATTTGATATGAGCTTGGCACTTTGTCAAATACTTGGTGTGCAAAATGTTCTTTGTTCATTTGGGACATAGAACACGTATGCTCTTGAGATCAAGGCATATCCTACAAACTTAGATTTAACTGCCCTATCATCCAATTTGTTAGTTTGTGTGAGCTTGACATATGCGTCACATCCCCAAATTCTTAGATAACTAAGACTAGGATATTTCCCAGACCATAACTCATATGGTGTTTGACTAATAGTCTTGTAAGGAACTTGGTTTAGTAGTAGTGTGTTGCAGTTTCTAAAGCAAGACCCTAAAATGAAAGAGGTAGATCCGTGCCTGGCACCATTGATCGGACCATATCTAATAATGTCTGATTTCTCCTTTCAGAGACCCCATTATGTTGTGGAGTTCCCGGAGGAGTCCACTGGGAAACAATGCCATTTTCTCTCAAGTAATCTTGAAATTCGTTGCTTAAGTATTCACCACCTCGGTCAGACCTTAGTGACTTAATACTTTTATTAAGCTGGTTTTCTACTTCAGCCTTGAAGTCTTTGAATTTCTCAAAGGCTTCAGATTTGTATCGCATAAGGTACACATACCCATATTGCGAATGATTATCGATAAAGGTAATAAAGTATGAGATTCCACCTCTAGCGGTGACTGACATTGGTCCGCATTCATCAGAGTGTATGAGTTCTAATGTCTCCGCTGCACGCTGTCTTTTACCTTTGAAGTGTAATTTGGTCATTTTACCAAGTAAACAAGACTCACAAGTTCCATAAGGTTTATATTTGAAGGGTTTGAAATACCAATCCTTATGTAGCTTAGTTAATCTTGTTTCATTGATATGACCTAAACGACTGTGCCATAGAAGTGATTCATTTAGATTATTCGAGTTAACGTTGTATATATTAGAGGTTGAACATTCTTTGTTAGTTTGTAAGACATAGATACCATTATTCAAAATACCATATCCATATTTTATGTCATTGAAATAAATAGAACATTCATTATAACTTATTAGGCATGAAAAGCCTTTATTACATAAAGAAGAAATTGAAATGATGTTCTTTACTAGAGAAGGTACATAAACACAATCTTCTATGTCTAAGACTAAACCATTCGACAAAACTAATGAATAAGTCCCCACGCACAATGCAGCCAGTTTTACTCCATTACCCATGCGTAAGTCAACCTCCCTATGACGGAGTCTCCTACTGTTTCTCAGGCCTTTCACATTGTTACACAAGTGAGTCCCACAACCAGTGTCAAGCACCCAAGTAGAAGGTTCAGAGTTTTGAGAATATAGTTCAATCATATACAACATACCTGAAGCATTGGGCTTCTTGGCCTATTGGGCTTCCCTAGCTTCCTTGGCTTTCAAGGATCTGTAGTCTTTCTTCCAATGACCCTTCTTTCCACAAAAGAAACATTTCCCCTTTCCTTTTTTCTTCTCCACCTTACCATTGGGCTTTAGGTGATCTGGAGCCTTGGCCTTGCCTTTATTTTTATTTGGGCCTCGTGGCTTCAGGTCCGTACCCGTAAGCATGACATAGGTTTTAAGCTCCGGTTTCAAGTCATTCTCTGCTTGCTTTATCAGATTGTGCAATTCTGCTAAAGTAGCTTCTTTATCAGACAGATGAAACTGTATAATAAAGTTAGAGAATTATTTTGGTAAGGACTAAAGAATCAGATCGTGACCTATCTTATGATCCATGATGAACCCGAGGTTGGCCAATCATCTTAAGCACATGTCCACTAACAAATCCTTTCTTATACCTTGTTTGGAATAAGGCACATGACACTTGGAATCTCACGGTATGAACAGAAGTTGCATAAAACTCCTTCAAGTGAAAGATGATGGTTTGAGCATCCATATCTTCGTGAGCTTTCGGAAGTTCGTCCGACATAGAGCCAAGCATTATGCAAACTGCTTGCTCATCATCATCGACGTGTTTCTTCAAGAATCAAATGTATCTTGGTCAGCATCTTCTGTGGGTTCAGGGGGAAATGGTCTTTCAAGAACATATAAAATCTTTTCTTGTCGTAAGACAATTTTAAGGTTTTTAAACCAGTCATTGTAGTTGTCCCATTTGAGCTTATTCTCATCAAGGATGGAACGAAGTGATACTGTGTTTTCCATTTGAATGTTTGTAAAATATTTTAACCCACATGTTAAGAGAAAATGTTAAAATTAGGAATATGTTTTCATTAATGTTTCATAATAACATGGGCTTTTAATATTATGAAGTTGCTCCCACTCAATTGTTTTTAAATTTTAAGCAAATCGCATCAACCCCAATATGATGGATTTCTTGTGGGCAAGGATCCCATTATCATCATTTCATAACTCCGACTAGGGCCGGTCATTATAAAATATGATAATTAGGTAGGTTCCCAACCAATTTATGATATAAATGACAATTCCTTGATCATTGGGTTGGGCAATCAAACATGCCATAACTTATGCTAGTCCTTGTGGACACCCAATCTTTGCCACTAAGTTATAAGACCACGCCTAAGGGTCGCTACGTCTTATGACTCAGAAAAGTCAAACCATTGTCAATAGTACGATTTAGGGACAAATTGGTATTGGTCAGTCTGGTAAAGCCTAGTCCTGCTAATACGGTTTAAGCCCTTTGGGTTTATACTTTACAATGGGAGGCAAATTTTAGACTTAAATTATTATTGAGGATTTTAGCAAGTTTAAGTAAATAACTATCAAATGGATTCCTCCATTGAAAATTCCCCAGAGGGAGAGTATAGCGAACTCTCTTAAATACCCTTACCTCTTAGGCTCTTATTGCCTTGGTGATAGGAATAAACAATAGATCCTCCAATTTAGTCCAACACTTTAAATATGCTTTAAGGTAAGCTTTGAGTAAATGATTATCTAAATGTCTTCACAGCTTTTCCTTTTGGCTATAAAAGGTAGTGAGTGAAGGAAGACACCAAATCATTATCTAATTCTAGTAATATTTTTGGTTAAATTAACTTTAATTTGGAAAGTTTTATTAACCCATTGGTCCCAACCCACTTGTATCTTTTATAATGTCTTTTATTACAAACAAGTGATTTATATTTATTAGCCTTAAAGGTAATAAATCTCTAAGTTCATCATGGAATAATTACTTAGCTAAGGGATAAACAATACACTATCTATTTCTTAGAAAGTCTCTAGATGTTTGCACCCTAAAATAATCATGCCAATTCTAATCATACATAGAATCATCAAGCATATGAGTTTTAATATGTTGGAATTATTTTAGGCATTAAATAACTTTGATTAATATTTAATTATGATATTGCATTTTATTTTATTTAAATAAATTTACTATTCACGTTTTTCTGCAAACGCGTGAACTTTAAATGCAATTTCACAATTCAAATCTTAACCCAATCATGCAAAACTTGTGCCTAAAATTAAGTTAAGGGTGTTAGCTTTCCAACGAGCTTTTAAACACCCAATTTCGAGTTCACATGAGAGAGAACTAATCAAAATACAAACGGCGCTCTGATACCACTGTTGGGAAGCGGCCGCGAGTGCGCAGCGGAAAATCAAAATTATTATGCCACTTTCCCTTTGCCCAATACCCATTTGTTTTGATTAATCTATAAGCCTAGGCATGTTACTATATATTCTAAGCATAATACTCATAAAAACATGCAAAGAATATAAACCTAAACATGCTAACTATCATAAGAACTCTAAATAAAATAAAGAAAGAAAAAGACTTACTTGAACCGTAGACTCCTCCAGTCCTCCCTCAAATCTACAAGCTTTTCTCGAACTCAACAAGCTCTTCCACGTTCCAAAGAGCCACCCAAGTGTGTGGCCTCCAAAGCTACACACACCAAAGTCAAAACTCAACGGCAAGACTACGCCTTGAGTACACGGGTATTTTGCCCTTGGTGCTAGCCTAGGCAAATACCTCAAAAATTTTAACTCGAGGTTCCTCTAGTCAATTAGACTTAAGGATCCTCAAAATCAGTGGCTTACTCTTAAATTTTAGAGTTGCTCACTCATATATACCCAAGATATGAAAGGTTTAGTGTAAAAATTTGTGAAGAATTCTTTGGGTTTATATAGTGCTCCAAAAACAACAAAATTAATTAAGAATCTGATGTGGGATAAAAGATAATTTAATCTTAGCCATTGGATCTTAATTTAGTGGTTTAATGAGATTATAAAACCCTAATAAGAGTTCGAGCCGAATTGGAATTCAAAAGAAATAACAACTATTCACGTTACTATTCATATTACTATTCACATGAATATAAATTTTTTTATTCCAATTCCCAAAGTGCCCCCATCGTCATTCAACAATCCCTAAGCCACTATGGAACTTCATAAATGATATGTTCAATAATTAAACACATTGAACCATTTATGAACAATTCCTACAACAATCATATATGCTGTTATATTTGTACTGTGCACTTTTAACCATTGATTTCGACTTTGTTGTGTGTGATCTTTTGGGTTCCCCTTTAGTTGGACATGAAATGAATCGTGATAATTTAATCGAACATAAATTATCCTCCGATCAGATGGCTGTTCGATTTCAATGACAAAGGTTGACATCTAGCAACATGCCAATGCCCCCAAATGAGAAGGAAAGATATATATACTCATTCTGTATGCGATTTACATATGATACGGTCCCTCACCTCACTGTATCCCCACCCATTGACCTAGGGTACGGAAAGTGTCTACCCATTGTTGGAGTTCGATGGTCCCGAGGATCGAATAACAAGCATGAAAATGCTTGCCAACTACCACCATCAATCCATCAATCAAGTGACAAGTTGTCACATCACTCAAAGTGACTAATGATTTGACGCTTGATGCGACTAGCGATTTGACGCTTGATTTGACTTGCGTGCCGCACTCGAATTCGAAATGCGAATGCGCTCGCAATCACTCTCGGGCTCGGGTTCGGGTTCGCTAATTCCAAATTAATAAATTTTCCGTTGCGACGTAATTAAATGATTATGCCTAGCGAAATCACTATTCATATCGCTAACGAATTAATTCTAAATTAACTCGTTCGCCCGAATTAAAATCTAATTTTAATTCCTCGTCGAAATCCAATTTCGTTTAATATATCGAATATATTAATTAATCGATTATTTCTAAATTAATCGTTATCTCTCTTTAATGGATATTTTATCCCAGATAAAATATCTCCGTAATTAATCCCAGATTAATTTTCTTTCTTATCCAATTAATCCCAGATTAATTAAAGTGCGAGTCATACGTCATCGGTGAATCTTCGGGAAGCGACCCATGAGATCCCCAGATATGTTAGAAGTAAATACGGTCGTCGGACTATCCGAACACGTAAGTACCTAGTACTACATTTGTACCGATTTACAAGACAAGGTTGGCTTCTAGCAAAGCGTCATGCCTACCCAATTCTCCAGAAATATGCTTACATGAATAAGCTATCTATATCAGGCGTAGTATACGTAGTATTGCGTATTTCGATCCAGTATCGGATGTCACATGCTAGGCCTGGGGCTGGAATTGTAACTAGCATTTTGACGCTTGATTTGACTTGCGTGCCGCACTCAAATTCGAAATGCGAATGCGCTCGCAATCACTCTCGGGCTCGGGTTCGCTAATTCCAAATTAACAAATTTTCCGTTGCGACGTAATTAAATGATTATGCCTAGCGGAATCACTATTCATGTCGCTAACGAATTAATTCTAAATTAACTCGTTCGCCCGAATTAAAATCTAATTTTAATTCCGCGTCGAAATCTAATTTCGTTTAATATATCGAATATATTAATTTATCGATTAATTCTAAATTAATCGTTATCTCTCTTTAATTGATATTTTATCCCAGATAAAATATCTCCGAAATTAATCCCAGATTAATTTTCTCTCTCATCATTAATTAATCCCAGATTAATAAAAGTGTGAGTCATACGTCATCGGTGAATCTTCGGGAAGCGACCCATGAGATCCCCGGATATGTTGGCAGTAAATTTGGTTGTCGGACTATCCGAACACGTAAGTTCCTCGTACCACATTTATACCGATTTACAAGACAATGTTGGCTTCTAGCAAAGCGCCATGCCTACCCAACTTTCCAGAAACATGCTTACAGGAAAAAGCGATCTATATCAGGCGTAATATACGTGGTATTGCATATTTCTGTCCAGTATCGAATGATCACGTGCTAGGCCTGGGGCTGGAATTGTGTCTGCCCCGTACGAAGCACATATCAGATCTCTGGTAACTAGTTTCTATAATCAGATATACATGACCTAGTCATAATATCCAGATAGCTGCAACATTTAAGAGAACCAGTCCCGTATCCTACGTGACCATCATCTCCATATGACTGGAGTGATACTTCCGTCTTGACATCACACCCAACACACTACGATTCTCAATATACCCAGCAGAGGCGTACACAGAACCTGTTAAAGCCCTGGAAGACCAAAACCAAAGTATATTGATTGTCGCAAGTATTAGCGGTGCAAGTCTCAGGTTAAGACCAAATACACCTACCGTGATTTCGGACTTCCATAGACACATAGTCATACTACCAATGGAATTCAGAGGGTGTCTATCCAGAGCGAAGCTGTTTCCCGTACCATCGGTAAAACACAACCTCCTATTACACTTGCATGAGTATCCTATACCCAAATATATGAGAACTATGACGTTATGCCCTCACAACGCGCACAAGTGTAATACTAGTCTTTTACGCATTATTGATGTCCAATCTCAATAATACTCTGACTAGGGATATTTAATGATTTATCCTTCGTGGATTGATACTGTCTCATATCATCTCAATCTAGGAACAAATCATAAGGACTTCCTATCATTTATACATCTTGGTGATCTAATCACAAATGATAAGAGAGCAATCTCCTTTGTCACATAGTTAATTTGTACAACACCACGATCTGTACAAATAGTGACGCTATGTGTCATAATTGTCCAACACCCATATGGTCAAATGTATGATGTTAATAGTGTCATGAATCGTGCTAACCTAAGAATCTCACATTATTCTTCCGCTGTGGCCACAGTCTGAAGCACTGATCACACATATCAACCCGCGAACTGGAATACTACTTTTATAAGAAAATATTATCCGAGAGAGTGGCGATTCTCTGTTGTATCTTTACAAACTTCATGTGTTTCAACAAATGACCCAATCATACCCTTATGACCGGATCTTTTAAACCGGGGAAGGAGAATGTCAAAGTTATTTTATCCACATATAAATTGTAAAGACCTCAAGTCTAAGGACTAGTCATATAATCGGTACATGAAAGTTCTCAAAGACATATGAGATAAACAGTTCATATGAAAACTTTCGGCGGTCAGTTCGATGGACACGAGCAACTCATGAATCCATGTGATACACCAAGCGGACGGATCTCCGCTAGTAGCCTATGAGATCGGCTACCCCACTTAAGGGCGGATCATATCATCATGCTAGTCTCTCCGCTTTGTGAACGCCCAGATTATTCACAAAACTATGACTATGAACATTTAAGAGTAATGATTCTCATAAGGTGTGGAAGCCAACATCTTATTACTCCAAGGGCTTTATTACAATGTTGATGATTTATATAAGTTAAGTAAGACACGTATAATAAAGATTGCCATTTTATTAATTAATGAAAATATTACAAATACATGTACATATAGCCCATCCACAAGTTGGGTATAGGGCATATCCCTAACAATCTCCCACTTGCACTATAGCCAACTAGTATGAATCTAGACACAATACTCTCGGGTGTGCCTATTATGCTTTTGTTGAGTCAGCCATTTAGTCAGAGAATCTGCAAGATTATCTTCTGTGGGTATTTACTCTATAATAACTTCTTTTCTCTCGACAATCTCCCTGATGAGATGAAATCGCCTGAGTACATGCTAGGATTTCTGGTGGGACCTTTGTTCATTTGATTGAGCAATAGCGCGCGTGTTGTCACAGTACATCGTGATGCCATTCTTTATCGCGGGAAGCATTTCCAGCTCCATGATGAACTTCTTTATCCAGACTGCTTCTTTAGCTACCTTAGATGCTGCAATATACTCGGCTTCAGTGGTGGAGTCCGCTGTAGTTGACTGCTATGAGCTTTTCCAACTGACAATACCGCCATTCAAAGTAAACAAATATCCTGTTTACGATCAGCTCTCTATCGGTCTAAAAGCTCGCATCACAGTAACCAATGACTTTCATCTCAGAACAATCTCCGTATGTCAAAAACGCATCCTTAGTTATTTTCGGATACTTGAGGATTGTTTTGACAGCTGCCCAGTGTTGCTCACCAGGATTTGCCTGAAACCTGCTCGTTATGCTAAGAGCATAAGAGACATCGGGTCTTGTACATAGCATGGCGTACATGATCGATCCTATTGCTGAAGCATAAAGGATCCTACTCATACGCTCTCTATCTGAAGGAGTATTGGACATTGCTCCATAGATAATTTGATTCCATGACAAGTAGGTAAATTACCTCTATTGGAATCTTCCATTTTGAACCTTTTCAAAACTTTATCTATGTACGTAGATTGAGAAAGTCCTAACAACCTCTTAGATCTACTGTTGGGAAGCGGCCGCGAGTGCGCAGCGGAAAATCAAAATTATTATGCCGCTTTCCCTTTGCCCAAGACCCATTTGCTTTGATTATTCTACAAGCCTAGGCATGTTACTATATATTCTAAGCATAAAACTCATAAAACATGCAAAGAACATAAACCTAAACATGCTGACTATCATAAGAACTCTAAATAAAATAAAGAAACAAAAAAACTTACTTGAACCGTAGACTCCTCCAGTCCTCCCTCCAATCTACAAGCTTTTCTCGAGCTCAGCAAGCTCTTCCACGTTCCAAAGAGCCACCCAAGTGTGTGGCCTCCAAAGATTCACACACCAAAGCCAAAACTCAACGGCAAGACTACGCCTTGAGTGCACAGGTATTTTGCCTTTGGTGCTAGCCTAGGCAAATACCTCAAAACTTTTAACTCGAGGTTCCTCTAGTCAATTAGACTTAAGGATCCTCAAAATCAGTGGCTTACTCTTAAACTTTAAAGTTGCTCACTTATATAAACCCAAGATATGAAAGGTTTGGTGTAAAAATTTGTGAAGAATTCTTTGGGTTTATATTGTGCTTCAAAGACAACAAAATTAATTAAGAATCTGATGTGGGATAAAAGCTAATTTAATCTTGGCCATTGGATCTTAATTTTGTGGTTTAATGAGATTATAAAACCCTAATAAGAGTTTGGGCTTAATTGGAATTCACAACAAATAACAAATTTTTTTTTACTATTCACGTTACTATTCATGTGAAGAGTAATTTTTTTAAATTCCAATTCCCAAAGTGCCCCTATCGTCGTTCACCAATCCCTAAGCCACTATGGAACCTCATAAATGATCTGTTGAGTAATTAAACACATTGAACCATTTATAAATAATTCCTACAGCAATCATATATGCTGTTATATTTGTACTGTGCACTGTTAACCATTGATTTCGACTTTGTTGTGTGTGACCTTTTGGGTTCCCCTCAAGTTGGATATGAAATGAATCGTGATAATTTAATCGAACATAAATTATCCTCCGATTAGATGGTCGTTCGATTTCAATGACCAAGGTTGACATCTAGCAACATGCCAATGCAACCAAATGAGAAGGAAATATATATATATATACCCATTCTGTATGCGATTTAGATATGATACGGTCTCTCGCCTCACTGTATCCCCACTTATTGACCTAGGGTACGGAAAATGTCTACCCATATGGTAAAAGGTATGATGTTGATAGTGTCATGATTCGTGCTAACCCAAGAATCTCACATGATTCTTCCGCTGTGGCCACAGTCTCGAGCACTAATCACACATATCATCCCACGAACTGAAATACTACTCTTATAAGGAAATATTATCCGAGAGAGTGGTGATTCTCTGTTGTATCTTTACAAACTTCATGTGTTTCAACAAATGACCCAATCATACCCTTATGACCGGATCTTTTGAACAGGGGAAGGAGAATGTCAAAGTTATTTGATCCACACATAAGATTGTAAAGACCTCAAGTATAAGGACTAGTTATATAATCGATACATGAAAGTTCTCACAGACACATGGGATAAACACTCAATATGAAAAGTTTCGGCTGTCAGTTCGATGGACACGATCAGCTCATCCATCCATGTGATACACCAAGCGGACGGATCTCCGCTAGTAGCCTATGAGATCGGCTACCCCACTTAAAGGCGGATCATATCATCATGCTAGTCTATCCGCTTTGTGAACGCCAATAATATTTACAAAACTATGACTATGAACATTTAAGAGTAATGATTCTCATAAGGCGTGGAAGCCATCGTCTTATTACTCCAAGGGCTTTATTACAATGTTGATGATTCATATAAGTTATGTAAGACATATATAATAAAGATTGCAATTTTATTAATTAATGAAAATATTACAAATACATGTACATATATCTCATCCACAACTTGGGTATAGGGCATATCCCTAACAATGTCCCACTTGCACTATAGCCAACTAGTATGAATCTGGACACCATACTATCGGGTGTGCCTATCAAGCTTTTGTTTAGTCAGCCCTTTAGTATGAGAATCTGCAAGATTATCTTATGTGTGTATTTTCTCTATAATAACTTATTTTCTCTCAACAATCTCCCTGATGAGATGAAATCGCTTGAGTACATGCTTGGATTTCCGGTGGGACCTTGGTTCCTTTGATTGAGAATCTGCAAGAATCGCCCGTGTTGTCACAGTACATCGTGACACCATTTTTTTATCGCGGGAAGCACTTCCAGCTCCGTGATGAACTTCTTTATCTAGACTGCTTCTTTAGCAGCCTCAGATGCTGCAATATACTCAGCTTCAGTGGTGGAGTTCGCTGTATTTGACTGCTTTGAGCTTTTCCAACTGACATCACTGCCATTCAAAGTAAACATATATCTTGTTTGCGATCTGCTATCATCCCTATCGGTCTGAAAGCTTACATCACAGTAACCAATGACTTTCATCTCAGAACAATCTCTGTATGTCAAAAACACATCCTTAGTTCTTCTCAGATACTTGAGGATTGTTTTGACAGCTGCCTAGTGTTGCTCACCAGGATTTGCCTGATACCTTCTCGTTATGCCAAGAACATAAGAGACATCAGGTCTTGTACATAGCATGGCGTACATGATCGATCCTATTGCTGAAGCAAAAGGGATCCTACTCATACGCTCTCTATCTGAAGGAGTATATGGACATTGCTCCTTAAATAATTTGATTCCATGACAAGTAGGTAAATTACCTCTTTTGGAATCTTCCATTTTGAACATTTTCAAAACTTTATCTTTGTACGTAGATTGAAAAAGTCCTAACAACCTCTTAGATCTATTACAGTAGATTTTAATGCCGAGGATGTAGGCTGCTTCTCCCAAATCTTTCATGGAGAAATTATGAGATAACCATTGCTTGGTGGCTTGCATCATGGGAATATCATTCCCGATGATTAATATGTCATCGACATATAATACAAGAAATACAACAGCACTCCTACTACTTTTCCTGTAAACACAAGGCTCGTCTACATTTTTGATGAAGTCAAATTCTTTGACTGTCTCATCAAATCGTATATTCCAACTTCTGGAGGCTTCTTTGAGTCCATAAATGGATCGTTTAAGCTTGCATACTTTATTATGATCATCCTTAGATGCAAACTCCTCAAGTTGTGTCATATAGACTTCATCTACGAGGTTCCCATTAAGGAAAGCTGTTTTGACATCCATCTGCCAAATCTTATAATCAAAGTGTGCAGCTAGTGCCAATAAAAATCGAATGGACTTTATCATTACAACAGGCGAGAAGGTTTCGTCATAGTCAGTTCCTTGGATTTGTCTATAAGCTTTCGCCACCAACCTAGCCTTATAGGTTTGGATGTTGCCTTCTACATCAGTATTACTCTTGTAAATCCACTTGCAACCTATGGGTTTTATCCCTTCAGGTGCATCTACCAAGTCCCAGACTTGATTCTGATACATATAGTCTATTTCGGATTTCATGGCCTCAAGCCACTTGACTGAATCAATGTCACACATTGCTTCGTCATAACTGGTGGGATCGTCATTATCAATGACATGATCATGTTCCTCATCAATATGGAAACCTTATCTTTCAGGCTCATGTCTTTCCCTACCAGACCTTCTGAGTTCATAACCTTGTGGTTGTTCCGTCGCTGCCTTTTTGAGGGGCCTGGGGTTTAGTTCTATGTTAGTTTGTTCTTCTCATACCTCATCGAGGTCAAGTCTACTCCCACTATATTTCTTGAGAAGGAATTCATTCTCTAGAAATTTAGCATTTCGTGATTAAAATGTTCTTTGTTCATTTGGGACGTAGAACACGTATGCTCTTGATTTCAAAGCTTCAGATTTGTAGTGCATAAGGTACACATACCCATATCGCGAATGATCATCGATAAAAGTAATGAAGTAAGAGAATCCACCTCTAGGGGTGACTGACATTGGTCCGCATATATCAAAGTGTATGAGTTCTAATGTCTCCGCTGCACGCTATCTTTTACCTTTGAAGGGTAATTTGGTCATTTTACCAAGTAAACAAGACTCACAAGTTCCGTAAGGTTTATATTTGAATGGTTTGAAATACCCATCCTTATATTTGAATGGTTTTCAATGTGGCCAATCATCTTAAGCACATGTCCACTAACAGATCCTTCCTTATACCTTGTTTGGAATAAGGCACATGACACTTGGAATCTCACGGTATGAACGGATTTTGCATACAACTCCTTCAAGTGAAAGATGATGGTTTGAACGTCCATATCTTCGTGAGCTTTCTTAAGTTCATCCGACAGAGAGCCAAGCATTATGTAAACTGCTTGCTCATCATCATCGACGTGTTTCTTCTAAGCATCAAAAGTATCTTGGTCAGCGTCTTCATCGGGTTCAGGGGGAAATGGTCTTTCAAGAACTATAAAATCTTTTCTTGTCGTAAGACAATTTTAAGGTTTCTAAACCAGTCATTGTAGTTGTCCCATTTGAGCCTATGCTCATCAAGGATGGAACGAAGTGATACTCTGTTTGCCATTTGAATGTTTGTGAAATATTTTAACCCACATGTTAAGAGAAAATGTTAAAATTAGGAATATGTTTTCATTAATGTTTCATAATAACATAGACTTTTAATATTTTGAAGTTGCTCCCACTCAATTGTTTTAAAATTTTAAGCAAATCGTATCAACCCCAATATGATGGATTTCTTGTGGGCAAGGATCCCATTATCATCATTTCATAACTCCGACTAGGGCCGGTCGTTATAGAATACGGTAATTAGGTAGGTTCCCAACCAATTTATGATATAAATCACAATTCCATGATCATTGGGTTGGGCAATCAAACATGCCATAACTTATGCTAGTCCTTGTGGACACCCAATCTTTGCCACTAAGTTATAAGACCACGCCTAAGGGTCGCTGCGTCTTATGACTCAAAAAATTCAAACCATTGTCAATAAATGAGTTAATTAATATTTTGTTGACTGTGTATATGAAGGATGGTAAATATAATCGGAGAATTTACTTATTCAGTAATTCAGAAAGAAATAAAACAACTAATAACTTGGAGTAGAAGTTTCACCTATTTAGTCACTAACTTCTTTATTCTCTTTTCTCTTGTCTTTTTATTTTTGTGTGCATTAGTTTTACTATCTTTTTACTTTTGTAAAATATTTGTGGGTATCATTGCTGTAAACCATAAGAAGACTACAACTCGTCCACTAGAGACACCTAGGGGTTTAAAGGCTTGTTGCATACGCTAAATGCAATCGTGATCCCTACGAAAGTGGCTTAACTTAATTATTTATGTTATGTTATTTTATTGTTTTGCTCGAGCACTAGCAAAATGTTAGGTTTGTGGGTGTGATGAGTGGAAAATATATCAATATTTACCGCCCATTTTACTTAATATTTTGTTTAGTTTCTCGCGTTTGATGAACGTTTTGATATGTTTTAGTTTATCTTGCAGATAAAATAATATTGGGACTCAATGAAATCATTTATGACGACATGTGGGTCAAATAAGGGCAAATATTGGACTTGACATATTAATTTTGGAGATTGGAAACTTGAAAGGGCGTTTTAACGAAGTGCAGTTTTGGAAATTCCAATTTTGTGCATCTGTCGTATTTTGGTCATAACGTTTTACTCCGATATCAGATTGAGCTGATGCAAGTTCCACATTAAAGAAGAGTCAAAGATCTAAAACTTTGAAAGACAAAATAATTTCGAATTCTGAAGATTTCATGACCGAAATTGATGAAACATCCGTAAGTGTGTTATGTGTAATTATTAAAGTCATTTTCAAAGCTAAAAATAAATAAATAAATAAATAATAAAAATTATCAAATCACCACCAAACATGATATCAATTAGTGGAGAAATTAATAATGGATTTGGTGGAGTAATTAGTGGAGCAATTAATAATGGATTTGGTGGAGCATTTGATGGAGGTAAAAATTTTCCTATAAATACCAAGCCATTTCAGTTGTAAATTCATATTTTCTTCTAAGGAATTCCTTAAGAATACTAAGAAGATTGTATCTTGTTTGTTTATTTACAGCTTTCAGTAATTAATTTCCGCTTTCGCGCTTTATTTTCTTTACTTTTCAGTTTTTACTTTCTACAATTTACTTTTACGCACAATATTTTTCTTTCTTTAATTTTCAGTTTTTACTTTTCAGTAATGAGGAGGTAACTCCCCCTTGCTGGGGTAAAAGGTAAAACTTTTATTACTAATATTTAGAATAATCTCCCTTAATTATAATATATAAACTAGTTAAAACCTGACTTAACGAGGATACCGCCATATTGGTCGGTTGGTAATTATTTAATTGGTTTTAACCTGACTAAACTGGATACCCCGTGATTGGTCGGTTGGTAATTAATTATTAATTTGACTTAATCTGGATACCGCCTAGATGGCTGGTTGGTAATTATCATACAAAGTTAATATATTATATTAATGGATAAAATAGAAGTAATAAAAGTGGATCATTTTACCTCATAATTTTCTTTTATTGTACTTTTACTTTATTTACTTTTCAGCAATTTAGTTTTAGCAATTTACTTTCAGCATTTACGTTTTAGCATTTAATTTTCAGTATTTAATTTTCAGCATTTTACTTTCCGTAATTTACTTTTCAGTATTTAATTTCCAGTAATTTACTTTATGTCTTTTATTTTATTTAAGTTTTTACTACCCGTAAATATGGGTCGTAACTAAGTCAGTTATCTGGGCTTGTGATGAAGTCCAATATCATCGGTTTATAAGAGGTTATTTTATGGTTTGGGTAATATAAAAGTTTATTTATTGATATTTAGTCCTAATGCTTTTTATTAACTGGCCATTAATAAAATTGAACTGGTAAACTTAAAATGAACATGGAAAAAGGATTTTAGGTTTAGACCCTAGATTTAATAACCCACGATCTTCCTTGAGGATAGATAACCATTTAATAGATTTCCTTACAGGATATGAATATACCTGTCGGGCAGGGGTAGCCATAATTGGAACTTAATCTTAATAAATTCAGATAACTTGGTTAACATAGGAATATGATTAATTGGGTTATACTCGGTATTTGTATTTGACCATCGGAAGAGGCTTTTACATTATTTCGTGTTCCAGGTTAATAAACCAATATATTACACAAATGTAAAATAACCACTTCATCTTTTAAAAAGATATTGGAAGGATTCAGAACCCTGAATAGTTTTATAAATTTGAATTTTCTTCAATCTACTTTCAAGCAATTTTATTTACTTGTTTTAAGTTTTAAAGTCACCACCCAATCAAACAACCAATCCATTAAATACATGTAAATATTTAACTTCATAAATTAATAACAATAGGTTTTAAGTCCTCGTGGGATGGATACTTTTATACTACTTGAACGATACGTGCGCTTGCGTTATACGTGTGTGATTACGCTCCGGTCAAGCCGTCAACAAGCGGAATGGTTCTGTCTCGAATAGGAATTGGGTGTGCAACTTCTAAAGGTTCAGGCTCCATGTTGATCAGTGCTTCTTGGATTTCTCTCCTTTCCTTTCTCAACTGTCTGATGGTTCTTTCAATCTTTTGGTCAAGCGGTCGGATTTCAAAACTTCTGGTTTGTCTCATGTAGTGACTAAGAACCTGAAACAAAAGAAAACAACAACAATAAGTAAAAATAAATTAGATACAATTAACGTATCCAACCCCAAAACTAATAGTGAAAGATAAATAAGTCTCCAGCAACGGTGCCAAAAACTTGACCGGCGTAATCACACGCGTATAACGCAAGCGCACGTATCGTTCAAGTATTATAAAAAGAATCGATCCCATAAGGACTTAATACCTAAGTTATTAATTTATGAAGCCAAATTTTTACAAGTATCTAATGGATTGATTGTTTGATTGGATGGTGACTTTAATTTTAAAACAAGTAAATAAAATTACACGAAAGTAGATTGATGAAAATTTAATATTAAGAAACTATCCAGGGTTGTGAATCTTTCCAATATCTTTCAAAACATGAAGTGGTTATTTTATGTTTTTGTAATATATTGGTTTACTAACCTAGAACACGAAATTCTGCAAAAGCCTATGTCGATGGACAGATGCAAATACCCAGTGTAACCCAATTAATCATATGTCTATGTCAACCAAGTCATCTGAATTCGTTAAGATTAAGTTCCAATTGTGGTTACCCCCGCCCGATAGGTATATGTCTATCCTGTAAGGAAATCTATTAAAGGGTTATCTATCCTCAAGGAAGATCGTGGGCTATTAAGTCTAAGGCTAAAACATAAAATTCATTTGTCAAGATTATTTTAAGTTTACCCGATCAATCTTATTAATGGCTAGTTAACAAGAAGTATTAAGCTTAAGACTTAAGACTTAATAATTAAACCTTTATATTACCCAAACTTATAAAATAACCCCTTATAAACCAGTGATATTGGAATTCATCATAACCCCAGATAACGGGTTTAGCTACGACACATATTTACAGTTGAGAAAAGTTTAAATAAAATAAAAGACATAAAGTAAAAGCTGGAAAGTAAATGCGAAAAAGTAAATGCTGAAACGTAAATTCTGAAAAAGTAAATGTTGGAAATTAAAAATGTAAAAGTACAATAAAAGGAAATGCTGGGGGTTAGAGGATCCACTTTTATTACCATTATTTTAGATATCTCCATTATTATAATATATAAACTTTACGTGATAATCACCAACCAGCCATATAGGCGGTATCCTGATTAAGTCAAATTAATAATTAATTACCAACCGACCAATCAGGCAGTATCCAGTTTAGTCAGGTTAAAACCAATTTCAATAATTACCAACCGACCAATCAGGCGGTATCCTTGTTAAGTCAGGTTTTAAATAATTTATATATTATAATTAAGGGAGATTAATCTATATATTAGTAATAAAAGCTTTACCTTTTACCCCAGCAAGGGGGAGTTACCTCCTCATTACTGAAAGGTAAAAAATTGAAAAGTAAAGAAAGGAAAATACTGTTGCGTAAAACTAAATTGCAGAAAGTAAAGATTGAAAAGTAAAGAAAAGAAAGTGCAAATGTTGAAATTAAATACTGAAAGCTATAAATAAACAAACAAGATACAATCTTCAGAGAATTCTCAAGGAATTACATACAAGAAAGAATGAAATTTACAAATGAAATGGCTTGGTATTTATAGGCAAAATTTTACCTTCACCAATTTATCCACCAATTTATCCACTAATTTCTCCACCAAATATGGCACCAAATCCTCCACCAAACATGCAAGCAATTTTGGCGGAAGTTTGACAATTTTCATTATTTATTATTTATTTTTTTGTTTTGAAAATGACTTTAATAATTACACATAACGCACTTTCAGATGTTTCATCCATTTCGGTCATGAAATATTCCGCATTCGAAATTATTATAAATGTCCAAATTGTAGATCTTTGAGTCTTCTTTAATATGGAACTTGAATCACCTCAATCCGATATCGGAGTAGAAAGTTATGGCCAAAATACGAAAATTACGCAAATCTAAAATTTCTGAAACTGTACTTCGTTAGAACGCCATTTCAAGTTTCCAACCTCCAAAATCCAAATGTCAAGTCCAGTTTTTGCCATTATTTGTTCCGTATTTAGTCCTGATTGATTCTATTGAGTCCCGATTTTATTTTATCTGTAAAATAAACTAAAACACATCAAAACGTTCATCAAACCCGAGAAACTAAACAAAATATTAGGTAAAATGGGCGGTAAATATTGATATATTTTTCACTCATCACTGTTCTATGTGTTCTGCTTTGTGTCTGAAAACCTTGAAGTATGAAAGCGTTACGTATCGCCGTCCCCCATACGTCTAATTGTAGCCAGCAGTGTAAATTCATGCCTTTGGGGCGTTACGTATCGCCGTCCCCCAAAGCATGCCACTACTGTCTCTGAAACTGGTGGTCTTGGGGCGTTACGTATCGCCGTCCCCCAAGCCACAAACTAGAACTGGGGGTGCAGATCTATGCTACCACCTAAGCTCTGAACTAGAGTCCAAGTACACGAACCTATGCCATCATCTTGGCTCTGAAATTAGGATTTAGGGGCTTTACGTATCGTCGTCCCCCTAGTCCTCTACATGTGCACATGTCTCTGTCCGTCAATTCCAAGCTGTCTCAAGTTAATTACTGGGGTGAGTTTTTTCCTCATGCCCCGAAAATCATAAAATCAAATTCTGAAAATATTTCTTTTCTCAAACATATCATAGAGCATAATCTTTCATGAAATAACTGTAATGAAAATCAACTAACGCCCTAAAGCGTGAAAGTAAGTCTGTTATCAAAACAATAAAATAAAAATCAATTTAAAGAAAGAGTGTCCACTCACTGATTCGGAACTTGACGGTGACGCCTTGCGATGGTTGCGGAATGGCACCTCCTGATGATAATCTAGAATTAGCAAAATTCATTAGTATCAAGGTTGCGAATTATATCCTTACTTAACAAAATATATCCATTATTCATGATAACTCATCCTCTCTATGTTACTAATATTTTAGGATGGTCTAAAATTTTTTACTATAGTCGTTCATGGATCTCTCAAGCTACTTTCGCAAAACTCCATATTATGCCCCATTTTCCTGAAAATTTCAGTTCACTAACACTGATTTTGAAAATTCGGTGCGCTTAATCGGGGTTGAATTTGGGGCTAAAATTTTAATAGAATACTCGCTATATGTCTATTTTATGTTGGCTTATACGGATCGTGGTTTCGATTCCTAGAACTCAAGTTATAGACTGAATTTCAGGGGTTATGCGATTGGAAAAACTGGGCACAGGGGCAACAGATAGCCCGACTTCAGAAATTCGGTTCGGTCTCATCTTGAATCCAACAGTTTTAAATTTTGATATGTTACTCCCATATATGTCTAGTTTACCAAGAATTTTACGGTTCATCGATCGGGCATATAAAACTCATGTTAGAAGTGATCAAACACAACCTGTACGGAATGGGACAGAACTGATTTCACTAATTATCTTCCTTGTTTCACCATCTGATTTAATACATTTAATCCGACAACCCCCAACAAAATTTCTACTATCATATACACTCTTTATAACATATAAATCATGCTTAATTTCTTAATTTGTTATGAGCTTGGCATTTTGTCGAATAATTGGTGTGCGAAATGCTCAAATTCACCATTTCTACAATCTTAGTTATCTCTACTCCCATTTATATATTCATTACACCACAACATAATCCAACTTCAAAGCTCATCTCATATCACCACCCATTCACCCAAATCAATATCCTAACCATTCTCATACCAAAATCAATACTCAAACCATCATATAACATCCAATTCTACATAAATCAAATCATTATTTCATCAACACTCAACTTAATCTATTCATATACTCCATAAAAGATTTAAACCCAAAACCTAGTAACTTTCAATCCTTAAATTTAATCACACAATTTTTATCTCAATCATCATCACAACTCAATCACCTACACATAACTATCATCCAACACCCCTATTCAATCATCATACTTCATAAAAATTAAAATCAAGTTTATGGGTCGTCTTTTTACCTCATTTGTTGGATCTTCTTCATCCTCTATGGTTGCTTCTATCTTCTTTCTTCTTCTTTCCTTCTTCTTTTCTTCCTTCTCCTTCTTCTTTTCTTTCTTTCTTCTTCTTCTTCTTCTTCTTCTTCTTCTTCCCTCTCTTCTTCCTTTACGTATTCTTCTTTCTTTCTTTTCATTTCCATTTAATTTTTGTGAAATAGGGAATAGTGCACTCCTTATATAGTGGGTTCATTTGATATTTAGAAGGTTTGAGAAGAGGGTGGAAGTTTGGAGAAAGTTTGAGATTTTTGGCATTTGGGTCCGAAATTACTATTCATCAGGATTTTGACTTTCGTTGTTGACCAGCTTATGGTCCGAATTTAGGAAAATGTTCAACGTGGAAGTTGTAGGTCTCGATCTCATCTTTTCGAAAATATAAAATTCATAAAAATCGGAGATTTTACGAAAACGTTACGCCCCAAACACCATAGGTGGTTCAAAGGAAACACAGTACAGTCTCATCCCGGGACTTCGAGGAATTTACTGATCGTCCCCAAAGTCGTTCCATGAGCGTATTTGAGTCTCAAAATAATTTATTTTACGTGTCTTCATCCCGTACGTAATAGTATCGTTGTAGGCAATAGTGAAAACTTTCGGTCGTTACAAAAAGTCAATTTTTGTTGTAGTGACATGCCTTGACAGTGCAATAAAAAGGGTCTACATTTCAAGACATGTTATATTTGATGACTATAATTTTCCTTTTGATATACAAACTACTCACGCAACTTCCCTACAAGATTATCATCTTAAATTAACCACTTTTTCAGATACATAATTGATGCATCAAGTTGATCAGGATAAGTCACAAAATAACCTTAAAAATCGCATGCTGTTGCGATATTTTATATCGTACCGCAAGTGTACGGTGTCAAGTTTTAGTAGATGATAAGTATGAGTGTCGAACCCACATGGATTGAAATTTAATTTGCATTAAGTACTATAATTACTAACCCTAACTTTATCTAGAAACACAATCTAAATTTAAAGTAAATAGAAACTTAAAAACAAAAACAAATAAGAAACTAAACGATTTTTATTGCAAGATCAGTTACGAGATGAATTCTAGAGTATGATTTCACATAACTATCCACTATGTATTTGTGATGTCAAATTAACTACTATTCAATTTCTAAGTTTATAAGCCAAGAATCCTAGAGTATTTCACTCACTCTCCCAACAATAGTCAAGAGATTATTAATTACCGACTTCGATATCCCTATAAAAATCTAATAATTAACAATTCACTATGTCTTGTGATTCTTTATTAACGAATTTCGAAAAGTCATAGATTCTCCATAACTCCATAAACTTCCAAGATTATATTTTATGAGTCTTATTCAAAATCTCGTCTCCTGAGCGATATATTTCAATACACAATCATCTAATTTGAGGCCAGCAAATAAGAAACATTAAGCACAAGAAAACATAAATAAACTGAATGGAAACTTCATAACAATTATTTGACAATCAATACATAATTTCAAGCATTAGGCTACGTCATACTCTAGAACAATAGAATTAGTTCATGGCTAATTTAAAGAACAACAAAATCCGAGTCATTTTGAGACATTTCATTATATGGATTCAATTGGGTACATTAGATGTATATTAATCATTTTGATAGTGTTTTGGAAATACTTAATTGTGTAATTGACGCTTTTGGACTAAAATGAATAAAATACAAAAAGTTTGCTAAATTGGTAATTTTCGATCATAAGGGTATTTTGGGTATATCCAAATTTGATTTGGGATTAAATATTAAAATAAATAATTTATTTTAATAGTACAAAGTAAAATTTTTGAAATTCAAAAAATTTGATTTTTCACGATCCGTTGCATGACTCGGCAAAACCGTACATACGCCAACAGTAGGACAGCTCGTTCATGCGCAGGATCCAAATGGTTTGCAGGATAGACTCTATGTTGAGCCCACATACCCTACCGAAGCTGCAGAACCATCTCCAACAACAAACATGTGCGACAACAAAGAACATCCAATGATTACGAGGTAAAAATTGAATCATCAACCTGAATTAAAAAATCAAATGGCTTTGTTGACTCAGCAGAATTCTACAATTGCAGATCCAAAGTCGTACAAAAAGGCCCTCATGATACCTCATTGGTTTGAAGCTATGAAATAAGAGATACAGGCTCTTGACAAGAACAAGACATGAACTCTTGTGGCTAGACCAGCGAACGTAAATTTCATTGGCACAAAATGGATATTCAAGGCCAAGTACAAAGAAGATGGCTCGATAGATCACTTCGAAGCAAGATTGGTAGCTCAATGATTCGCACAAGTGCATGGACTAGACTTTGAGGAGATCCAGTGGTAAAACTAACTACTATCAGAATGATTCTAGCCATAGCAATCACCTCAAAATGGAGCATGAGGTTTACATGATTTTCTCAAAGAACTTGTCTGTATGGAACAACCTCCTAGATTTAAGAATGAGCAACAGTGTCACACCCGTCCCCTTAGGTAGGGTAGGGGTGAGACGGAGACCTGAAACTGGCAGAGTTTCCCCTGTAATATGGACTAATCCTCCAAATACAAGGAAAAATCTAAACTGAAAATATCATCAAAACAAAGGATCTCCATGATCCAACTCAACATAATATCCATGAAGAAAATACATCATCCTCAGTAACAAATAAAGGCTCAATGCCTAACATTAGACAACAAATTCTTCCAAGAAAACACATAACTAGAATTATAGTCTCAAAACATAACAAAGACACTCTACTGTTGGCACAACCTTTCTCTATTGGCAGGAAATGATGACGAAAAAGCAGATGGAAAGGATGATCTACTAAACTGCTGAACCTGAAATGTTAAGGAAAGGGGTAAGCTCACGCTTAGTGCAATGGATCACAGCTTTGTGCCGTGGATAATCAAGTAACAAAGTGGATCGAACAAGTCCTTCATAATATAAATAAATACATAAGCTGTAAATCGATATCTCAAACATTTACTTGAAGTCGTAAATCTCATTCCTCATAAAACTCAAATCATAAATCTCATTTCTCATAAAGCTCATACTGCTAAAAAATACTCTGTAATGATAAATCTGTTTATTCATCTATATGCACAACCTCATGACAATATGGCAAAGCTGGCAACATGGGGCTTCCCCACGGCAAAACTGGCATCCGGAGCAAACTGGCAACATGAGACCTTATCTCACGGCAATAACTGGCAACATGAGACCTTATCTCACGGCAATAATCTGGCACATATAAGTACACGAGGTGCATCCTAACATAAAAATCATTTCCAAAATCCATGCTCATATATCTCAAATCATGCAAGTTTCTCATATATCACAAACACATGATTTCAACATAATCAATATTCGATCCATACCTTATAGTAAAAATATAAACTTTCTAAAAACAAACTCATTTAATGCATTAACTTAAAAATCATTTAAGAAAACATACATACTATATACTTTTGAAAACATTAATGTTACAGGCTTATCCACGCACCTGGTGAGCTGACTACTGAGAAAGGAACTATGCAGCAGGACCGTCCCTGCTTACGGTATCACGATCACCTATAGAGATAAAAGAATTTACGATAAGGAACATAATCCTAACTAGAATAGATGAAAGAATATGCGAGAAATATGGTTCGGTCGCTCTCGTAAACTTAACGAAAATTAAGATTCGGAGGTCCGTTACTACTCGGAATGGTCTGAAAATCACGGAGGAGACTCGGAAAGTCGGCGGCAGAATTCTGCCTGGCGCGTGGGGTCCACGCGCCTCCCCTTCTGTCTGCGCGTGGGCCTCACGCGCCGCCACGTGAGGCGCGCGTGAGCGCCACGCTCCGGCCAGAATCCAGATTTTCCGGTGGCCTCAAGTTTGTCTCCCCCTCCCGGTTCTAATGCCGTTGACGGTTCGTCGATCGGAGTTCCGGATCAATGGGAAATCAAGAAAAACCATAAAAAGTTTCTTACCGAGATCTCTACAAAAATTGGGAGTTTCCCAAGATGAAACCACCACCAAAATGATCCTCTCGAAGAGATCTACACTTTTCCTTAAAGGCTCGGTCGGGTTTGAACTACGGATCGGCCGGATCGGGACCAAAATTCTATTTTTCTTATTTTTCTCTTTCTTTTTCTCTCTCTCCCTCACGTCTCAGCTTCTGTCTTTCTTATCTTTCTTTCTTCTACTTTTTTTTTATTAAAGGAAGAGGTGGCTGCTGAGAGAAATTAGGGTGTGTGTGTGTGTGTACAAAATATATACTTATATGGAAAAAATTCGTTTGCCACCCTAAACTTGATCTTAACCGCATTTTAATTCCAACTTCCACAAACTTAATAATTTAGTCCTTAAATTTATTTGGGGTGTTACAATTCTCTCTCCCTTAAAAGAATTTCGTCCTCGAAATTCACATACCAGAGGGTGGAAACAAATGAGGATATTTATTCCTCATGTCTTCCTCACGCTCCCAAGTTGCTTATGCTTTCGAGTGTTTACCCCAAGGACTTTTACCAATGGAATCGTCCTGTTTCTCAGCTGTCTCAATTCTCTAGTTAGAATTCCCACTGGTTCTTCAGCATATGTCAAGTCTTCTCTCAACTCAACTGGTTGCTCCTGCAAAATGTGGGAGGGATCTGATCTGTACTTTCTCAACATGGACACGTGGAAAACATTGTGAATCTTTGACAATTCATGTGGCAATGCTAATCTATAGGCAACTGGTCCAATTCGCTCCACGATCTCGTATGGCCCAATAAACCGAGGACTCAACTTCCTTTTTTTGCCAAATCTCATGACACTCTTCCAAGGAGAAATCTTCAAAAATACCTCATCTCCCTTCTGATACTCGATGTCCTTCCTTTTTAGATCTGCGTAACTCTTCTGTCTATCTTGGGCTGTCTTCAACTTTGATCTGATCACTTCTATCTTATCAACAGTAATCTGAACAATCTCAGGACCTAAGAGTTTCCTCTCACCTGCTTCATCCCAACATATAGGAGTTCTACATTTCCTTCCATATAATGCCTCATAAGGTGCCATGCCCAAACTAGCATGGTAACTATTATTGTAAGCAAACTCCATCAAAGATAGATGTTGATCCCAACTACCTTTGAATTCAATAACACAAGCTCTCAACATATCTTCTAAAGTCTGAATGGTTCTCTCTGACTGCCCATCTGTCTGAGGATGAAAAGAAGTACTGAACTTCACTTTAGAACCCAAAGCCTCTTGTAGACTTGGCCAGAATCTGGAAGTAAATCTTGGATCTCTGTCTGATACGATTGACACTGGAGTTCCATGAAGTCTCACTATCTCATCAACATAGAGCTCTGCTAACTTGTTCAAAGAATAATCTACTCTGACAGGTAGAAAATGAGCTGATTTAGTCAATCTGTCAACAATCACCCATACTGAATCATGTCCTTTCTTCGTACGAGGCAGTCCTGACACGAAGTCCATAGTGATGTGTTCCCACTTCCACTCGGGAATAGGAAGCGATTGCAAGGTACCTGCAGGATGCTGGTGTTCTGCTTTAATCTGCTGACACGATAAACACTTTGATACAAACTCGGCTATCTCATTCTTCATGCCTTTCCACCAATAATTCTCCTTAAGAGTTCTATACATTTTAGTGCTGTCTGGATGCATAGAATAAGTAGAACAATGGGCTTCTTCCATGATCTCACTCTTCAAGCTCTCATCTTCAGGTACACATAATCTATCTTCATACATCAATGTATCGTCATCTCTAAGTGATAAATCTGAACGCTCTTCCTTTTTCACTTCATCGATGATTTTCATAAAACAAGCATCCTGAGTCTGAGCTTCCCTGACTCTTTCCACTAATATAGGCCGGACTTTAAGAGTTGCTAATAGAGATCCTGAATTACCAACTGATAAGTCAACTCTCAAAGATCTGAGTTCCACTAGCAATGGCAACCGTAGAACTTCCATATGAGCTAGAATACTCGATGATTTCCTACTAAGAGCATCTGCTACTACATTAGCCTTACCCGGATGATAGTCGATAGTACAATCAAAATCTTTCAATAACTCAACCCATCACCTCTGTCTCATATTTAACTCCTTTTGCGTGAGTAAATACTTGAGACTCTTATGATCCGTGAAGATTTCACATTTCTCTCCATACAAATAATGTCTCCAAATCTTCAGTGCGAACACTACTGCAGCTAACTCCAAATCATGAGTAGGATAATTCAATTCATGAGGTCTAAGCTGTCGAGAAGCATAAGATATCACCTTGCCATGCTGCATCAACACACAATCCAAACCTTTCCTCGAGGCATCACTGAACACCGCATATCCATCACTGCCTGATGGAAGTGTAAGCACTGGAGCAGTTGTCAAACACTTCTCCAAGTGCTAGCTTTGTTGATTTTGCAACAAAATCAAATAGAGGGGGAAGCCTAGTTCACGCCCATGGTAAGAGTATTAGGGTTTTTCATTTTCCAAAATGTGTTACAAGTGTGAAGTGTGTAGAGAGAGAGAAGGCTTTTTTGTTTTGTTAAAGGGTTTTACCCTTTTACCCAAAACCATGTAGTTGGGGTAATTTGGTTTCACCTAAACCAAATGGTTGGAAAGTAAGTGGTTTTGGCATAAATGCCAACCACTTTCCAACCACCACTTCACATGTGTGACATGTGTGAAGTGGGCCCCACCATTTTGAATTCAAAACTCAAAATGTCTCTACGAACATTTGCCACGGCTCGGTTCTGTTTAATCCGATTAAACGAACTTTCGTCGCTAAATAATTAAATCTAATTTAATTAAATAACGATGCCTCACAAATATATTACGAACGTCGTTTACGAATTAATTCTAAATTAATTCGTTCGTTCGTATTAAAGTCCGACTTTAATTTCGTAACGAAATCCAATTCATATTAATATATCCTATATATTAATTTTAGCCCATACGAATAAATTAAATATAGAAAATCAAATTTAACCATTAAATTTATTTTACCGATTAATTCCAAATTAATCGCGTTCTCTCTCTTCCGAACACATTTAATCCCAGATTAAATAATACCTCAATTAATCCTAGATTATTTTTTTCTCTCTTAATTAATCCCAGATTAATTCTCTCTCTTAATTAATCACAGATTAATTCTAATTTAAATCAACTGTCATCGGTGAATCTTTGGGAAGCGACCCAAGAGATCCATGGATATGTTGGCAGTAAATACGGTCATCGGATTATCCGAATACGTACGTACCTCGTACCACGTGCTTACCGATTTACAAGACATGGTTGGCTTCTAGCAAAGCACCGTGCCTACCCAATTCTCCAGAAATATTCTTACTGGAATATATAATCTATGTCAGGCGTAGTATACGTAGTATTGCGTATTGCGATCCAGTATCGAATGTCACGTGCTAGCCTGGGGCTGGAATGTGTCTGCCCCGTATGAAGCACATGTCGGATGTCTGGTAACTAGTCTCTTAATAATGAGACATACATGACCTAGTCATAATATCCCGATGACTGCAGTACTTAAGAGCACTAGTACCATATCCTACGTGACATCATCTCCACTATGCCTGGAGTGATACTTCAGTCTTGACATCACATCCAATACACTACGATTCTCGATATACCCAGCAGAGGCGTACACAAAACTGGTTAAAGCCCTGGACGACCAAAACCAAAGGATATTGATTGTCGCAAGTATTAGCGATACAAGTGTAGACAACAGAACCTGGGCGACGCTGTTCTAGGCTCGCGGCCTAGTTGGGAGTACGAAATAACATGGAGTCGCCACCCGGTGTGAACCGGGACAAAGATTTAAGGCCGCACTCACCCCTCGCAAGGGAAGACCTCAAACCGTTGGGTTCGGAATGGTCCCTTACTTATGTCACTTGTGATGATATAATTTGTGCAATAAATAACCGAATCTATTCAATATTCATGCTCAAGGGTACTTAGATCTAACATGCTTTCATCCAAATAACTCCACGCAATGTAACACAACAAGCATATTGAACCATTAAATCAACATGTATAAATCATTACCCAAACACATCATAAACTAAGAACATGCATAATGAACAACCTAAACATGCTTTAACAAATAAATAACAAACTAAATTAAACCATGCTTTAAATAATAAATAAACAACCTATAAACTATAACATGCTCAAATACAATTAGGATGAGATGAGATACATGTATCTTAAGTGGTACGTGGCATTGTATCCGAGTGCAGACTATACTACCGTCCATTCGGAATCGGCTATGGAATTTACGTCCGGGTTTCCATCCGATATACCACAAAAGAGAACACATATCCCGCTCATCCAACAATCACATCATGCTTCAAACGACTCTCATGCAATTATATATCAAAATAAATAAAACAAAAATAAAGAAGATAAGTAAAAAAGGTACCCTCAGGTCTAACCTCTTTTGTCGTCTAAGAAAGGGCGTTACACGTCCGTTGGAAGGGAGATTGATCCGATGCTTTTCCAATTCGTCTACTCAACATTTTCCCTCGTTGTTTTGATGATTGGGCTGCTGTTTTAAGTCCGTTTCGCTGTTCTGTTTCAGGTCACTGTTTTGGTCGTTTAGTTGACTGTTTTGGGTGATTTTGAAGGCTTAGGGGGGGTGCGTTTGTAAGGATTTTTTAGGGAAACTTTATGGAGGTTTTTGGGATGGTGTTTTGGTGATTTTAGGACTGTTTTATAGGCCAAAGTCGCAACAAAAACTGACCAGAACAGCAAGCTAAACTCGGCAGTTCACTGGTGCAGTGGGGTGTTTTCAGGGACTGTTTTGGGGCTGCGAATGAGGCTGTGTTTGGAGAGTGTTTAGTGCGACTTTAGGGCTTTATTTGAGGCTTATTTTGGTGTGTTTTAGGGCTGTGAATGGTGGCTAAAATTCGGCAATGGAGGGCAGTGAAAAGGGCTTAGGCGTGAAGGGTGTTGATGAAGGATGAAAGACGCGGCAATGGAGGGTGCTTAGGTTTAATGATTCGGCAATGGAGGCTTCAAGGAGGTTTTTGGACGTGCAAGGAGGCTTGAGAAAGTGTTTGGGACGTGCTTGGGGAAGTATATGAGCTAGGCTTGTGAATGGGAGTGAAGGCCTCTTTTTATAGGCAAAGAGAGAAGACTTTCCTAATTGAGTAGGAGATAATCTCCTAATTGGTTTCTAATAAGGAATAGATCTCCTAATTGGATTTGTGATTGGATTTGATTTGGTAGGGATTTGATTTGATTTCTTTTATTTAGGTAAGGATTTTATTTGATTTAAACATGTGATAAATGTGCATATACCTAAATAAAGGCACTATGGGCGTGAATCCCCCTCCTTGGGCATGGGCTTGGTTTGACTTGGGTTTTGGTTGGGTTTGGTTGGGTTGGGTTTTGGGCCTTAGGTAAGCTTTGAAACGGAAGTCCAACAAGCAGCCGAAGCTAAACAACTCAGATAAATCCAACAAAAATTCTATTTTCCAACTTTACCCTTCCAACGTTCGTTTCCCGCGGCTTTCATGACTAAAGAAGTAGTTGTCTCCATACGAGACTCATCATCGGGATGATATGCAAAAATGCAATGCCTACAGTCGCCCCCACTTTGATGAGACTTGTGCAGTGTGTGACAATGACAATCCTATCAAAGTACGTGCAATGCATTTTTACTTACCTGGCTCGCCAGCTGCCGCTTGACTTGCCTGTTGCTTCGAACTGAGTTGATCTGGTGGTGAGGTGCTGCGACCCCTGAGGTTCATCCCTGCAAGATGCTGCAATCTCTAGGAATCACTACCGAACTGAACTGATGTGATGGCGAGGCGTTTCGACCCATAGGCTTTGTTCCCGAACTGATTTGATGATGTCCCATTCTTGGCGTGCTAAACCCCGTACCTAGGGCGTCGCAGTTGTGCCATTCCCGACGTGCTAACCCCGTACCTAGGGTGTTGCAGTTGTGCCATTCTCGGCATGCTAACCCCGTACCTAGGGTGTCGCGGTGACATCTCCGTACCTAGAGAGCCACAAATGTCTGAGTACTAACCCCGTACCTAGGGTGTCGCGGTGACACCTCCGTACCTAGAGTGCCACAAATGAATGAATGTTAACCCCGTACCTAGGGTGTCGCGGTGACGTCTCTGTACTCAGAGAGCCACAAAATGTCTGAGTGCTAACCCCGTACCTAGGGTGTCGCGGTGACGTCTCCGTACCTAGAGAGCCACAATAGTCTGAATAGTCCACATGCCGTACCTGGCGTGCTAACCCCGTACCTAGGGTGTCGCAGTAGTCTGAGTGCTAACCCCATACCTAGGGTGTCGCTGATATGATGATGGCCCATTTCCGAACCGTGCTCCATTTTCGGAGTGCCATTTTCGGCGAGTGATGAGATAATGGTCCATTTCCGAACCGTGCTCCATTTCCGGAGTGCCATTTTCGGCATGCTAAACCCCATTTCCGAGGCATCGCTGATATGATGATGGTCTATTTCCGAACCATGCTCCATTTCCGGAGTGCCATTTTCGGCATGCTAAACCCCATTTCCGAGGCATCGCTGATATGATGATGGTCCATTTCCGAACCGTGCTCTATTTCCGGAGTGCCATTTTCGGCATGCTAAACCCCATTTCTGAGGCATCGCTGATATGATGATGGTCCATTTCCGAACAGTGCTCCATTTCCGGAGTGCCATTTTCAGCATGCTAAACCCCATTTCCGAGGCATCGCTGATATGATGATGGTCCATTTCCGAACCATGCTCCATTTCCGGAGTTCCATTTCCGGCATGCTAAACCCCATTTCCGAGGCATCGCTGATGTGATGATGGTCCATTTCCGAACCGTGCTCCATTTCCGGAGTGCCATTTTCGGCATGCTAAACCCCATTTTCGAGGCATCGCTGATGTGATGATGGTCCATTTCCGAACCGTGCTCCATTTTCGGAGTGTTACTGTGATGAGGTGTGATGAGGTCCATTCTCGAACCGTCACTGTGTTGTGGTCCATTCCCGATCCGATCTCCATTCCCGGAGTGCCATTCTCGGCGTGCTCATTCCCGAGCTGTCCATTCCCGGACTATATCTCCATTCCCAGCGTGCCATTCTCGGCGTGTCCATTCCCAGACTTGTCCATTCCCGGACTATATCTCCATTCTCGGAGTGCCATTCCCGGCGTGCCATTCTCGGCGTGTCCATTCCCAGACTAAACTGATCTGATGTAATGTGGGCCTCGCCCCCAGAATGCCATACCTGGCAATGCTGATACTGATGTAATGTGGGCCTCGCCCATAGAATGCCATACCCGGCAAGACTGATACTGATGTAATGTGGGCCTCGCCCCCAGAATGCCATACCCTACAAGACTGATATTGATAAAGATGTGGGCCTCGCCCCCAGAGTGCCATACCCGGCAAGACTGATACTGATGCTAATACGGGCCTCGCCCCAAACTGATGCTGATATGGGCCTCGCCCTAAACTGATGCTGATGTGGGCCTCGGCTCTAGGATTCATTCCTGAAATTGATGCTGACAATGCGGGCTTCAACCCTGGGATTCATTCCAAAACTCTGACAGCGTGGGCCTCGGCCCTGGGATTCATTCAAAAACTCTGCTGATATGGGCCTCGACCCTGGGATTCATTCCCGGATTCATTCCAAGACTCTGCTGATGTGGGCCTCGACCCTGGGACTTAACCCCAAACTGCTGATAAGGTGGGCCTCGACCCTGAGTTGATACTGACGTGGGCCTCGCCCCAAACTAATACTGATGTGGGGCCTCGCCCCCAGACTGAAATTGATGTGGGCCTTGCCCCAAAACTGATACTGATGTGGGCCTCACCCCAAACTGATACTGATGTGGGCCTCAACCCCGAGACTCATCCCCAAACGAATACTGATATAGGCCTCGACCCCAAACTGAAACTAATGTGGGCCTCGCCCCCATACAGACACTGATATTGGCCTCGACCCCGAGACTCATCCCCAAACGAATATTGATATGAGGCTCGACCCCAAACTGAAACTAATGTGGGCCTCGCCCCCATACAGACACTGATATGGGCCTCGACCCCTAGACTGATACTGACGTGGGCCTCGCCCTAAAACTGATACCGATATGGGCTTCAACCCTGGGACTCATCCCCAAAACTATTACTCATATGTTGCTGATTCTGGTTGGCTTGTCTTTGCCGCTTTCTCTTTTTCTTCTTTGAAACCTGTGAATACAAAACGAAACAAACACAAAAAGAATGCAAATACGTTACGTGTATGCATGTATGAGTGAATTTCCTATTTCGTTGGGTTAGGTCTTCCGCCAGTTCTCCAGGTGATTGCTCAGTCTTCTTTCTGGTTTTATGACTCAATATCTTGTTATGTCCTTGATTCACGGTGTGGTAGACTGGTCACCCCCAGTCTTGGTTTAGCTTTCTGCTCTCCGCTGTTTGTATTTGGTCAAGATGAACCATATGGTGGGGCCTTCCATATCATCATGCTATATCACATTCTACGAAATAGTCCCAATAGTTATACATATCATTGTCCTCAAAGAATGCTCAGTAATGAAACCAGAGAACCTTCAAAACACTCAATGCAACTCAAATCCAAGTCTTTGAATAAATGATCTATGCCAGACTCAAAATGTGTGTGTGCAAAGGTTCCTTTGCAGATTCATCCCCAGGTAAACTAACTCAATGATTTTGTTTCAAAAGTTGTGGTCGATGGGTCAAACCAACCTAGATGTCTCAATTATGCCTGCAGTTGCTTTTCTGTGCTCAATGTGGTATGGTTTTCTTTCTCTTTTTCTCTTTTTCTCTTGTCTCTTTCTTTTTTCTTTTTCATTTTGAACTTTTTTTTTCTCTTTTTTTTCTTCTTCTTTCTTTTTTTTCTTTTCAACACACCTACCCTTTAAGGTAGCATTTCTCCTCATGGTGGTCCTAATACTCGCCCATGGGTAGCTTCACGCTTATTGGTTATAGATGGTTCAATTATTTTCTTGAGAGACTTTTCTTTCATTTTCAACCATACCACACATCATAACATAAGCTAATCAAGATAGACATCTATGCAAACGGTCATTCACCGACCTATAATTTTTTTCAACTAGTCATCTTGCCAACTACTCAGGTTTTCACCACTAAGAACCTATAGTGAAGTACTTACGAGTCCAGCATAGATCAACAATTCAAAGCATCAGATAAAAACACATCAAGAGTTTATCGTTTCTAAGGTTTCACCTTAAAGCAATCAATTTCATCATCGGACTTATGGCTAACTATCAATGACTAAAAACAAACAACAAAATTTGTTTTTTTTTTTTTTTTTTCTTTTTCTTTCTTTCTTTTTTTTTTTTTTCTAACCCAACGGATATCTATGATGCCTTTGAAGACACGAGGTTTAACATGATGCATGTATGCATGAGATGCATGGGATGTATGAGACATAATATGCATGGGGTTATCAAAAGCATAAAAGGTGGCCCCAATAGGTCATACAACTATGGTTCACATGTGGGTTTACATGAGTGTGGACAAAAGCTCTCGTTTGACGAAGGATTACCCACAACTAGGACTCCCCACTCAAGGGTTCAAGCGACCAAGTGAGCGCACCTTTTTTATACCTTACGGTACTTGCCAACGAGTTACGGTGTGCGACTAACTGTTGAATGGATTTCCCGTTGTAGATTCCCCAGAGGGAGGGTGGAGCGAGGCTCTCTTAAGTACCCAAGCCCCTTAGGCTCTTATCGCTTGGTGTCAGGAATAAACAACGAGTCTTCCAAACTAGTCTGTCACAACGAGCTACAAATAATGATTATCTCGGTGTCTTCACAGCTTTTCCTTATGAAAAGGTCGTGAGTGAAGGAAGACATCGAACCATTACCTAGCCTTAACAATGCCTTTGGTTACACCCATTTCAACTCACTATAGAAACGATTAACTAAAGTACAAATCATAAACATCACAAGATATTATTTCGAGGCCAATTCTCTAATATCCCCAGTGGAGTCGCCAGACTGTAGAGAACAGAACCTGGGCGACGCTGTTCTAGGCTCGCGGCCTAGTTAGGAGTACGAAATCCCAGTGGAGTCGCCAGACTTTAGACAACAGAACCTGAGCGACGCTGTTCTAGGCTCGCGGCCTAGTTGGGAGTATGAAATAACATGGAGTCGCCACCCGGTGTGAACCGGGACAAAGATTTAAGGCCACACTCACCCCTCGCAAGGGAAGACCTCAAACCGTTGGGTTCGAAATGGTCCCTTACTTATGTCACTTGTGATGATATAATTTGTGCAATAAACTAACTGAATCTATTCAATATTCATGCTCAAGGGTACTTAGATCTAACATGCTTTCATCCAAATAACTCCACGCAATGTAACACAACAAGCATATTGAACCATTAAATCAACATGTATAAATCATTACCCAAACACATCATAAACTAAGAACATGCATAATGAACAACCTAAACATGCTTTAACAAATAAATAACAAACTAAATTAAACCATGCTTTAAATAATAAATAAACAACCTATAAACTATAACATGCTCAAATACAAATTAGGATGAGATGAGATACATGTATCTTAAGTGGTACGTGGCATTGTATCCCGAGTGCAGACTATACTACCGTCCATTCGGAATCGGCTATGGAATTTACGTCCGGGTTTCCATCCGATATACCACGAAAGAGAACACATATCCCGCTCATCCAACAATCACATCATGCTTCAAACGACTCTCATGCAATTATATATCAAAATAAATAAAACAAAAATAAAGAAGATAAGTAAAAAAGGTACCCTCAGGTCTAACCTCTTTTGTCGTCTAAGAAAGGGCGTTACACGTCCGTTGGAAGGGAGATTGATCCGATGCTTTTCCAATTCGTCTACTCAACGTTTTCCCTCGTTGTTTTGATGATTGGGCTGCTGTTTTAAGTCCGTTTCGCTGCTGTTTCGCTGTTCTGTTTCAGGTCACTGTTTTGGTCGTTTAGTGGACTATTTTGGGTGATTTTGAAGGCTTAGGGGGGTGCGTTTGTAAGGATTTTTTAGGGAAACTTTATGGAGGTTTTTAGGATGGTGTTTAGGTAATTTTAGGACTGTTTTATAGGCCAAAGTCGCAACAAAAACTGACCAGAACAGCAAGCTAAACGCGGCAGTTCACTGGTGCAGTGGGGTGTTTTCAGGGACTGTTTTGGGGCTGCGAATGGGGCTGTGTTTGGAGAGTGTTTAGTGCGACTTTAGGGCTTTATTTGAGGTTTATTTTGGTGTGTTTTAGGGCTGTGAATGGTGGCTAAAATTCGGAAATGGAGGGCAGTGAAAAGGGCTTAGGCGTGAAGGGTGTTGGTGAAGGATGAAAGATGCGGCAATGGAGGGTGCTTAGGTTTAATGATTCGGCAATGGAGGCTTCAAGGAGGTTTTTGGACGTGCAAGGAGGCTTGAGAAAGTGTTTGGGACGTGCTTGGGGAAGTATATGAGCTAGGCTTGTGAATGGGAGTGAAGGCCTCTTTTTATAGGCAAATAGAGAAGACTTTCCTAATTTGAGTAGGAGAGAATCTCCTAATTGGTTTCTAATAAGGAATAGATCTCCTAATTTGGATTTGTGATTGGATTTGATTTGGTAGGGATTTGATTTGATTTCTTTTATTTAGGTAAGGATTTTATTTGATTTAAACATGTGATAAATGTGCATATACCTAAATAAAGGCACTATGGGCGTGAATCCCCCTCCTTGGGCATGGGCTTGGTTTGACTTGGGTATTTTGGGTTTGGTTTGGGTTTGGTTTGGGTTTTGGGCCTTAGGTAAGCTTTGAAACGGAAGTCCAACAAGCAGCCGAAGCTAAACAACTCAGATAAAATCCAACAAAAATTCTATTTTCCAACTTTACCCTTCCAACGTTCGTTTCCCGCGGCTTTCATGACTAAAGAAGTAGTTGTCTCCATACGAGACTCATCATCGGGCTGATATGCAATAATGCAATGCCTACAACAAGTCTCAGGTTAAGACCAAATACACTTACCCTGATATCGGACTTCCATAGACACATAGTCATACTACCAATGGAATTCCGAGGGGTCTATCCAGAGCAAAGCTGTTTCCGCACCATCGGTAAACACAACCTCCTATCACACTTGCATAAGTATCCAATACTTAAATATATGAGAACTATGCCGTTGTGCTCCCACAACGCGCACAAGTGCAATACTAGTCTATTCCGCATTATCGATGTCCAGTCTCGATAATACTACGACTAGGGATATTTAATGATTAATCCTTCGAGGACTGATACTGTCTCATATCATCTCAATCCAGGAACTAATCATAGGGACCTCCTATCATTTATACATCTAGGTGATCTAATCACAAATGATAAGAGCGCAATCTCCTTGTCACATAGTTAATTTGTACAACAACACCATGATCTGTACAAATAGTGAAGCTATAGGTCATAACTGTCCAACAAGACCCTTATTCATCAAAGCTCAATTAAGCGGGAAGAAGACCTCTTGTGTGATGGTAGATGATGGCTCATCCATCAATGTGTGCCCATTGAAGATTTTGGCAAAACTGGGTATGAAGGCAACAGATCTGGATCCCTCCAGTATGACTATTAAAGCTTATGATGATAGTAAGCGGGAGTTAAGGGTACTTTTGCAGCAATGGTCAAAGTGGGCCCGATTGAAGATTATGTTGAATTCACAATGCTGGACATCCCAGCCACTTTTGCTTTGTTATTGGGAAGGCCTTGGTTTCACAAGCTTGGGGGCGTGCCCTCCACTCTGCATCAGGTTATTAAGTTCCCGTATGGGGGAGAGATTGTCACCATTCGAGCTGAGGTAGATAATGTTGTGGCCGCTTTGGAAATACAACCTTTCATAAGTTTCCAAGTGTCTGTAACTTTTGAGGAGTGGGTGGATCCTAGGGTGGCTAGGATCATGGAAAAGATGAAGTTCGAGCCGGGAAAAGGTTCAACATTGCCTAACTTTAAAGGTCAGACTACTCGAAGGTGTTTGAGGTACAAGTCTGATGAGGAAAAGCCGAGGGCTAAAAAGAAAGGGTTGAAATTGATGGAATGCTTTGTAAAGGCTTTGGGGTATCAAGGTAAGCCTGAACCGATAGAAGTTAACGAGATTGTGGTGCTTGGATTTGAGATCTTCCAAGATATGCTGGGTGAAAAGCCGCTGACGAAAGAAGTTGTGAAAGAAGAAGATAAGTGGGAAGAAGAGTTGATGAAATTGGAGAGCCTGACTATCGGGGAGGATGAAACTGAGAAAAGCCCGGTTGCGGAGGATGAAGTGTCTGTGGATGACGAAGACATTTATCTTCCTGATTTATTTGAGTGTACTTCTGCATTTGCTAGCAATAAAGACAATCATTTTCCTTACTTGCCTGAGTCTCTTCCTTTCAATTTGCATGACTTGAGTATATTTGATTTCAGCTCAACCAAAACGAATGCATTTAACTTGGGTACACCTGAAAGTCCCAAGGAAATCCTAATTGCAAGTGAGGTTACCTCTGAGGAACATGAGAAATTAGAAGAAATATTGGTCAGATATGCCAAAGTCTTTGCTTGGTCATACGAGGACATGTCTGGGGTAGACAGACGCATCGCCCAGCACACAATACCAACTTATCCGAATATGAGGCTAGTGAAACAGAAACTCCGACGGCTGAGAAAGTTAGAGAAGAAGTCAAGAAATAGATAGATGTGGGGTTTCTGGAAGAAGTAAAGTATCCTGAATGGTTAGCAAATATTGTGCCAGTGCCGAAGAAAGATGGGAAAGTCAGAATGTGTGTGGATTACATATATCTTAACAAGGCTTGCCCGAAAGATGATTTTCCTCTACCTCATATAGATGTGCTAGTTGATAGTGCGGCTTTATCTGCCATGTATTCATTTGCAGATGGGTTTTCAGGGTACAATCAGGGTCTCATGGCTGAAGAAGACAAGCACAAGACTGCCTTTGTCACCGAGTGGGGCACATATTGTTACAAGGTAATGCCATTTGGGCTCAAGAATGCAGTAGCTACTTATCAGCGGATGGCCACTACGCTATTCCACGATTTGATGCACAAAGAGATTGAAGTGTATGTGGATGATATGATGGTAAAATCAGAGACAAGAATTGGCATATAGAAGAATTAGAGAAGTTCCTTCAGAGAGTTGACAAATACAACTTGCGGTTGAATCCCAAGAAATGTGTGTTTGGGGTAACATCCGGAAAATTACGGGGACATACAGTTGAAATGGGAGGAATAGAGGTAGACTCAGAGAAGATCAAAGCAATCACATAAATGCCAGCACCAAAGACAGAGAAGGAAGTTAGAGTATTCCTCAGGAAAATTCAGTATATCAGTCGGTTCATCGCCAAGTTGACATCAGTATGTGAGCCTATCTTCAAACTGCTGAGAAAAGACCAGCCAGTGAAATGGAATGAGCAATGTCAGGCAGCCTTCGACAAAATCAAAGAATACTTGGTAAAACCTCTTGTATTGAAACCTCCGAGACCGGGCAGACCCTTGATATTGTATTTGGCCATAGAATCAGAAGCACTAGGGGCAATGATGGTACAGGCAGATGAGACCGGGGTAGAGCATGCAGTCTACTATCTCAGTAAGAAAATGCTTCCGTATGAAGCCCGCTATAAAGAAGTAGAGAAGATCTGTTTGGCAGTAGTATGGGCGTCCTGAAAATTGCGGCATTACTTCCAATCTTACAATATCCAGGTAGTGGCAAAGGAGAATCCTTTGAAATATCTACATTCAATGCCTTCATTAGTGGGGAAGTTGGGCAAATGGTTAGTGTTGCTGACAGAGTTTGACATTGATTAATTCACCTCCAAGGTAATCAAAGGGTGAACAGTGGCAGAGTTCCTGGCATTACAACCTATTGAAGGGGATCAATATAAGTATGAATTCCCAGATGAAGAGATCCAAGCAATAATGGTTCAGGGATGGAACATGTATTTTGACGGAGCAGTGAATTACAAAGGAGCCGGAATTGGGATTCTGATAGTGTCCCCCGAAGGGGAAACCTTGCCTATGGCCAAGAGGTTGACATTTGGGGTAACCAACAACATGGTCGAGTATGAAGCCTGTGTTTTTGGATTGACAGCACTGATAGCCTTGAAGGCTGAGAGCGTGGAGGTTGATAAGTGTGGTTTATACCCACTTATTATGGCATTCTCAGCTTATTATTTTGTTATAATTCGAGATATTTAATATGATTTATAATTTATTTTATGTTTTATTTATAGGAGCATTAATATATGGATCGGGGAATAATTGCACGTGTTTTGGAAACTTCAGGGAAGACACAGGACGAGCAGGGAAGAATGGCGCCGAGGCGCCAAAATCCCATACAAGTTCCAGGGAGAATGGCGCCACGGCGCCATTCATCACAAGCAATGGGCGCCGCGGCGCCCATTCATAAGCAACATGGGCGCCGCGGCGCCCATTCATGGAGTAACATAGGGCGCCGCGGCGCCAATGAAGAGACCCAGGCGCCGCGGCGCCCTAAATTGTCAATTCTCATACAAAATGCCGAGGATTAAGTGCCGCGGCGCTGCGAGAAGGCCTGACACGTTTCAGGAAAGTGATTTTATGGTTTTTAATAATCCTAATGCCACCCAAAGACTCCCAGACTCAACTATAAATATAACATTACATCCAACACTCAAGGGAGGCTAATACAGAGGCTAATACACTGAAATAAATATTTTTAGAGATCCAAGGAGAGGATTGAAGAGCGACAAGAGGAGACAAAAGCTGTGACATCCGGAGAGGAAGAGATTCAATTCAGGTTTTATCTTCTTATTTCTTTCTTAAAACTCTAATGATTTCCATTAGATTCGTGGCTTGATTATTTATTGTTTTATCTTTTGTCATGAATTTACTCCTTAATTCTGGAGAACGATTGTAATCTATGCTCAAACCTTGTATTTTATTTATCAATTTTGTTATGAAGTTTTATTGATTTATTTATATTCTTTCGAGTTTAATGCTTCTTGATTGTTGGCCACAATTTGAGATGATGAATGTTTAGAATCTATCACTCGAGAGAGGGGATTTTGAATAGATCTAGAGAATATGACCTAGGATTTTATAGAGTTCGAGAGAATCTGTAGTCCTTTGAAGTCGTTAACATAAAATCACAATTCGTAATGAGTTGTTAACTATTGGATTTTTATAGAGATATCGAAGTCTATAGTTGATAATATTTTCACTCGGCACTCGAGAGAGGGAGTGAATATTTTAGGATCTTGACTTATAAATAATATAACTGAACAAAGATTAATTGGCATGAAAAATACATAGGAGACAGCTAGGTGAAATCAGGATCCAGAATCTCTATCGTATTAGTTCCTCCTATCTAAATATTTGTATATTTTATTTAATTATTAAAATCTTTATTAATTGTTTTCTAAATAAAGTTAGGATTATCAATTGTAGTACTTAGTGCGAGTTAACGCAATCGCTGTGGGTTCGACACTCTTTCACCGATTTATACTAAAACTTGACACCGTACACTTGCGGTACGATATAAAAATATCACAACAGAGGTCTACAGAGATTCGATGTTAATCTCACAGATTCAGGGAGAATGGGAATTGAAGGAAGAATGGTTGAAACCTTATCATTTTCACCTTAGAAAGTTGGCACAATCTATCCCCGATTATAAGTTTCAGCACTTGCCGTGGGAAGAGAATCAGATGGCAGACGCATTAGCTACACTTGCAGCGACTTGGGAAAATCCAGAGAAGTTAGTAATGAGACCATTGATACTGACAACAGCAAGCAAACCAATGAGACACAAAGAGTTTTGGAAGTAGAGATCGACGATGGTAAACCTGGTATCATGACATTCAGAGGTATCTGGAACACAGAGAATTCCCAGAAGGAGTAAGCAGAAAAGACAAAATAGCCATTCAGAAGTTGGCTTCTCAGTATGTGATTTTGAAAGGAGAATTGTACAAGAGACAGGTAAATGGCGTTTAGTTGAAGTGTTTGATAAAAGAAGAGGCTCGGAAGGCAATGGAAGAAATACATGCCGGGGTATGTAGACCGCATATGAATGGGTTGAATTTTATCTCGCAAGATTGTAAGACAGGGTTTCTATTGGTTGACCATGGAGACAGACTGTGCAAAGCAGGTAAAACATTGTCATGATTGTCAAGCACGCGATAATTTGAATCATCTGCCGCACACAGAGTTGCATGGGCTATTAGAGCCATGGCATTTCTCAGCGTGGGGAATTGATATGATCGGGGAGATTCGACCGAGTGCATCGAATGGACATCATTTCATAGTAGTGACAGTGGACTACTTCTCAAAATGGGTGGAAGCCGAGTCATTTCGTAATGTTACAGCAAAGCAAATGGCAAAGTTCATAGCTCGGAACATCATATGTCGATATGGGAAGCCGCATCATGTAGTGACAGATAATGGAGTTCAGTTTCAAGGGGAAACAAAGGCAATGCTACAGAGATATGGGATAGGACATCACAAGTCGTCACCTTACCGGCCGCAGGCAAATAGGGCAGTTGAGGCAGCCAATAAGACAATAAAGAAGATATTAGCCAAGACGACAGAGAACTGCAAAGATTAGCCTAACAAGCTACCGTATGCCCTGTGGGGGTACAAAACATTACTCTTTGGTCTATGGAATGGAAGCAGTACTGCCAGTGGAAGTTGAGATACAATCCTTGAGGGTATTAGCAGAAACAGAGTTACCTCAACAAGAATGGGCCGCATAGAGATTTGAACAGTTAGCACTACTTGATGAAAAGAGGCTGAAGTCCTTGCATCACATGCAGATATATCAGAAGAGACTAGCCCGAGCATTCAATAAGATGGTGCGTCCTACTAAGATCAGAAAGGGTGATTTGGTACTTAAGCAGTCGAGGCCGTCGACGACTGACCCAAGAGGAAAGTTCAGACCTAACTGGGAAGGCCCCTACATAGTGCAGAAAGTAATGGGAAATGTGGTAGTGAGACTGTCAGATTTGGAAGGGAACGAGTTCACCGAGCCAATCAACGTGGATGGATTGAAGCAGTATTTTGCCTGAGGGAAAGAAGACCGAGCAGTAACCAAGGGAATTGACAGAAGACCTATCCCAAATGGGATAGGAAGCTCATTCATGCATGAATGCATGCACGTAACATATTTGCATTCTTTTTGTGTTTGTTCTGTTTTGCAATAACAGGTTTCAAAGAAGAAAAAGAGAAAACGCCAAAAGCAAGCCAACCAGAAGCAGAAACAGTATAGTGTCATCATTTCAGGAAGGAATCAGTATCAGTTGAGGGTCGAGGCCCTCATCCGCATCAGTTTGGGGGCGAGACCTACATCAAACATCAGTTTGGGGGCGAGGCCCATGTCAGTATCAGTCTGGGGATGAGTCCCAGGGTCGAGGCCCACACATATCATCAGTAATTTTGGGAATGAGTCCTAGGGGCGAGGCCCACGTCAGTATCAACATCAGTTTTGGGGATGAGTACCAGGGTCGTGACCCACATCATCAGTAGTTTTGGGGTTGAGTCTCAGGGTCGTGACCCATATTGTCAGTTGCAGTTATTGGGATGCATCCCAGGATCGAGGTACTCTGCATCATCAGTTTTGGGGATTGCATTCAGGTCGTGACCCACCTGTCATTATAGGATGCATCCAGGGTCGAGGCCCCCATTGTCCGTTGAAGTTATTGGGATATGTCTCATGATCGGGTCCACTGTGTTGGTTTTCATAATGGTTTCCCAAGGTCAAACAAGACATGAAAATATGTGTGAACACATCAACGGAGGTAGCGGAATACTCACATTGATCGGTAGAGTCGATTTGGAGACGATTCAAGCCCAAAAACGCACTGCATTGATCTCATCTGCAAACAGTCCACTGTCTACAAAACAAAATTGGGTGAAGAAACGGAGCTCCAATATTCGTCGGATGGATCCCGCTCATGGGGGAACCTCCCTACCACCTTCGCAAGACTTGTAGTGTGCTAGCACTTGATTCTCACCATGAGAAACCACTCTTGCTTCCCTTAACTCACGCCAAACTGGTTCCAAAACCAGTGAACACTCCCTTGTGTTGCGTGTGAGAGAGAAGAGAGAAAATGAGAGAAAATTGTGTGTAATGTTGGTTAATTAAAATGATTTACCAAAAATCAATTTATATTTATGCCATAATTTATTAAATTAATAATAAACTTATGACACAAAATCATGCAAAGGCTTAGAGTGTTCAAACACTTCCAATTCCATGCAATACCATTGAGTGCATTGTACACAATCTCCATGCAAAGCATTAGAGTGTCAAATAAGCATAATATGACATGTGTCAAAGTTAATGCATATCTTGACATGTGTCATGTGGGCCCCAACGTTTCCATTGAAAGTGGGCCCACGTTGCACTCACGCGTTCGGGTTCGATATTCCGAAATACCGAGCTTACGTCGCGACGTTAATTCAATCGAATAATTAGACGTCGCTAACGAATAATTCCCAAACTAACCGTTGCCCGAATTAAAATCTAATTTTAATTCCGCGTCGAAATCTAATTTCGTATAATATATCGAATATATTAATTTACGATTAATTCCAAATTAATCGTTATCTCTCTCTAGACGATATTTTATCCCAGATAAAATATCCGTAATTAATCCTAGATTAATTTTCTCTCTCTTCTGTTATAATCCCAGATTATTCAAGAGTGCAGTTGTGCGTCATCGGTGGATTATCGGGGGAAGCGACCCATGAGATCTCGGATAAGTTGGCAGCAAATACGGTCGTCGGAGAGTATCCGAATCACGTACGTACCAAGTACTACGTTCTACCGATTTACGAGACAAGGTCGACTCCTAGCAAAGCACCAAGTCTGCCCAATTCTCCGGACATATCCTCTAAGGATATTAAGATCTGTATCAAGCGTAGTAGTATACAAATGTATTGTGCATATCGGCCCAGTATCGGATGGTCACGTGCTAGGGCTGGGGCTGGATGGATAAGTGTCTGCCCCGTCCGAAACACATATCGGATGTCTGGTAACTAGTCTCTATAATCGGATATTCATGACCTGGTCATAATATCCCGATTGGATGCGCATCACTAAAAGAGCACTAATACCGTATCCTGCGTGACATCATCTCCATTATGACTGGAGTGATACTTCCGTCTCGACATCACATCCAATACACTACGATTCCTGATAAACCCAGAAGAGGTGAACACAGAACCAGTTAAGATCCCCCACCACCAAAACCAAAGTTTACGATTGTCGTAAGTATTAGCGATGTAGTCTCAGGTTAAGACTATAACACCTACCTTGATTTCGGCCTCCCATAGACACCTAGTCATAATACCAATGGGATTCCGAAGGGTCTATCCAGAGCGAAGCTGTTTCCCGTACCATCGGTGAAACACGACCTCCTATCGCACTTGCACAAGTATCCAATACTTATATATATGAGAACTATGCCGTTGTGCCCTCACAACGCGCACAAGTGCAATACTAGCCTATTCCGCCATTATCGATGTCCAGTCTCGATAATACTACGGCTAGGGATATTTAATGATTAATCCTTCGTGGACTGATACTGTCTCATATCATCTCAATCCAGGAACTAATCATAGGGACCCTCTCTCATTTATCTATCTAGGTGATCTAATCACAAATGATGAGAGTGCAATTTCCTTGTTACATAGTTAATTTGCTACAACAACACAATGATCTGTGCAAATAGTGACGCTATGGGTCATTTTGTCCAACAATCTCCCACTTGGCACATTGCGAGTCACTCAAGTGTCCTACACTGAACTATGTACGGTTCGCTCAAATTGCTGAGGAAAGGTTTTCGTCAGCGGATTTGTTTGATTATCGTTTGACGCGATTTATACGATCATCACATCGCCACGATGTATGATCGAACGAATCAGATGATATAGAAGTATATATCTGGATCGTCGATGAGACCTTTAATTCCTTAGCCTGTGCTGACGCCTAGCTCAGCTGCTAACAGAACTATATCTAATCTAATTAGATTTACTTCGACCCAAAAGACTTCTATTGCTGCTTCAGCTGCAGCAATAATCCGCATTTGTTGTTTATTCGGCAACAGTTATCTTGCTTGGAAGATTTCCAACTCACTGTCCCGGTGTTCAAACTTTATAGTACCGCAGTATTTAATCGTTTGGAAACTTGCAGCAGTGATCCCAGTCACTTCAAGTTCTCCTTCTCCATAGTTTAAGATAGCATCTTTAGTTCTCTGAGATACTAACAGATGTTCTTAACTTCAATCCAGTGACTATCACTTGGATTGACCTGATTGTGACTCCATATGCTTGAAGCGTATGAGACACCAATACAAGTACATTTTAATGTACAATTTCCAGAGAGTGTTAACAACTCCAAATCTATCCCAGTAGATCTTTATTCCTCTAATAAAGGTTGTTATCTCCCAGAATTCACGGAGAATTTCTATTGAAAGCCAAGCTTTCAACAAATAGTTTTATGGGAATTTCACGTCAGTGCGCTCTCCCACTAACCTCCTTATATACACAAGAATTATTTCGTTTTGAGTCAAATCATAAATCATTATGATTATTTCAAAACGACAGTTCCAAGAACCTTATGCTTGCATCAATCCAAACATGGATCGAATAACCGCAAACCTTGTTTGTCGGTTATACAAAATCGTCAGGATGTTGTAAACATCCTCCAAAAGGTTTCCTTTTCAGGAAAGCGATTTTGATCATAACTGACATATTTCATAAATGAAATATATAGTATTTTCAAGCATCTTCAAAATGGATTTACCATGGCAACAGGTAAAAGGTTGAACCGTTATTAACATAATGTTGATAACGATACCTTTCCGTCAAAGCTTAGCTTTGCACGTTGTTATGTTGCCTTCCATGTATGTCTTCCTTGAAGACGTTTAATGTACCATAGGCACAACGCTTGTGGTACAACAACTAGTATCCAAACATAGTTGTTATACATGGAATCCATTTCGGACTCATGGCACTTTGCCTAACAGGGAGTCGATACCTCGTATCACTTCCTCATAACGTAGTCGGATGGTACACCTCCATAAGATTGACATCTTTATGAGGTTAGATCAGAAACCCATACCCTAGGTTGTTTTCTGACTCTATCCGATCTACGAAGTTTCTTGTGTATTTGAAGATTAATGGTATAGTTTCATCATAGATGAACTATTTGTGTTCCATTACGGACTTCGTGCCTTGAACAGTATTACTCCGATTTTCATCGAGTATCACTATCCTCCCACTGACCACTGCATATCGGTATTCCTCTCAGGAAAACCGCATGGTGAGCAACAATTACATTGTTCTCATGTGGGATTTATAAGTACTATACTTAAGGTTTCCCTTAAGATAACCTATATTGGCACTTATCCAATTTGGGTCTTTTAGTTTGGTATCATCCAAACGTTATGCCTGGCATACCCAAATTATCAGGAATGAGAAACCACGTTTCTTTCCTGTTCATATCCTATATGATATCTGTCAAACAGATTTATATGGAACCTTATTCTAAATAAGTTTTGCACTGTTAATACATATCCTGTAGAAGGAAATAGTAGCTCAGAGCGACTCGTGATAAACTTTATCATGTCCAACAAAAATTCGTTTTTGGTTTGAACACACCGTCTAACTGACGTGTCTCGGGAGGAGTCCTCATATGAAAGAATACCGTACTCTTTCATGTAATGGAAACCTACTGCTTAAGTATTTCCATTACGGTCTTGCCGTGGCGGAATAATACTATAGCCGATCTGTTAATTTACTTCGTGTCGAAACTTCAAAAGTTTCCGATCTGTGTTCTTCAAAAGAAACACATAACCAAAACGCGATGCTGCATCCGTTAAGGTCACGAAATATTCACGTTCACATCTAGCCTGGCTAGATATGGGCCCACTTACTTCACCATGAATAGGGCTAACAGATCGGTGGCCCTTTACTATTACCAAGTAAATAGTTATTTTAGGTATTTAACCTAATAAACTAGATTCGTAGACCTTATTTGAATAGTCAAATCAGTCCTAGTACCCACTTCTCAAAAGTACGGATATACGAGTCTTGTTTAATTGTGTCCTAGACAACAATGCCACAAATAAGTCTCCATTGATCAAATCAATTTGAGCTATTTATTTGTCATTTATATGTTTGAGATTTTATTTATATTCAAAATATAAATTATGTTATTTACATCCAATGTATTTATCTCAGTATCACTTATATAATGAAACACTTTAGTGTTCTAGAATATAAAGGTTTTATCCGCATTGGATTAAACACTGATATAGAGATAATGTCTCTAGTTAAAACTAGTACATAATAAACATTTCCTAATTTAGGTACCTGCCCAAAGGGTAGTTCCCAAACTTAGGTATTTACGGTCGAAACAGCGACTTTCGTCCCGTTTCCAATCCGCAAAGAAATCTCGGCTTGAAGCCAGTATCCAGCTCACAGCGGATTCTGAACGTCAATACATATATTTTATGTACCACACTAAGTATTTAAAATTCAATTTCAATACTAGTAGTGAACATAACTTTGACAATATTTTTAAAGTTAGAGCCTCGCCCTTTCTTTAATTCCTTCGTGTCTTCCATATCCAAATGGTAGTCACTTTGGGATATGTCAATTATCCTTTTCAATATTTCACAACCACTTGGTTTTAGAATATCGAAATGATGTGCACCTTGTGCTACATGCCCAATTGCAAACTTTGACTTTTCTCCACTAGAATAGTCAAATCATTCTTCAAGAATTTTAATTGCAATTTTAATACTTTTAAATCTAAAGATAGATTTATTATAAGTATATTAATTAAGCACTAAAGTCATCATCACATAAATCTTCCAAAGACTTTATGCTCTACTATTTGCTTAATAATGGGCTTAGTCATAATAAGTTATTTTATCAAATAAATTAACCTATTATTAATTCCCAATTGAAAATTAAATCATTAAAACATTTAATCCAAGGATTATATATTTTAAATATTCAACCTTTCAAGTCTATCTTGATTTCAATAGTCCAACTATTTAATCAATTTTAATAAGGTACTATTTATTATAATGATTACAATAATCCAATTATTTAATCAACTATAATTTTAATATTGATTACTATAATCCATTTATAAAATCAACTATCATTTTAATTCAATTTATTGATTACTATAATCCAATTATAAAATCAACTATATATTGAATAAGTTTGTATATAGTCCAATATATATTTAAAAACAACATAAATATTAGTCCAACTAATACTTTTGATTAATACGACGAGTAAAATATAAATGAGCGTGTTTAGCGAGTAATTGAACGAATGTTGCAAATTCAATACTTGCCTCCCACTATTTTTCGTCGAGCCTCTAACCCTCTGTGGAGTACTCGGGAAAACCGTGTTTCCTAGTGGGCTAGGATCCCATTAAATAACACACAACCTCTGACTTTGGCCAATAAAAAGCTGTATGCTATTTAACTAGGTAGATCTCACAGATCAATTGGATCTCATCCAATTCCTAGATCCGGTTAGGTGGACATCCAAGTCCGAAACATATAACAATATATATGTCAATATATCCAATATATTTTCTAACCCTATCCTCTGAATCATCTAGGCCATGGCTTTGGCCAAAAACAAACCTAATGATTCCAGTTAAGCGGGGACCCATTGACGAGGAAAGTTTCGTAATCAATGTCATTGGACAAAAAGTGATCTGACTTTGGCCAATAAAAATCACGATTTGGACAAGACACCGATATCTAACAAAACTCTCATGATTCAAGTACATCCTAGATTGACAAAGGTCTTGACTTTGGTCAAAAACAAACCAATGCCAACTTCGGATCTTGAACAAGAATCATTCAATGGAAGGATATTTGCTTAATATATGTTGAGGGATTTTCGCATGCAAATTGGCTACCAATTTAATTATCTTTGTTAAGGTCTCATCATCATACACCCTTAAACATGCATTCTAAATACATAATAAAGCGAGTATGAAATAAAAATATAACGATATGCGGATGGATAATTTACACATTGATCCTAGATCAAATCTCTCTCTTTCTCACTCAAGCTAGCACTTGTACTACTTCTACCCGTTACACTACACTTCTAAAGAAACCTCATATACATAGAGGGGAATAGGTGAGAAGAGAATACAAAGAGAAAGAAGGTGATAAGGCTGGACACGCAGGTCCAATTTAATAAATCAAATTATTACAACAATTTCCAAAATTGCCCACCCGACTAATATCCATCCGATATACGTTATTCATTCAACACAACCATGTATTCACACATACAAGCATGCTATCAATCAATCTAATCAAATTAATTAATCTGATAATTAAGTGATCATCCAATGTTCAAACAACGATTTGATTTTGTTCGAGTCAAACTCGTTTTGCGAATAAGTACTCAAAGTACGAATTCATAAATAAATTAAACTACATAATTAAATCCAATTTAACATGTATTTAATACTAATTCACTATTCAATTTTCCAAATTGAATATTGCACTTTATATTAATAAACCTTTTACGATTTAAATTCCAATTCAATCGTGTCGGGACTCAAAGTCCGATTAACGTCCAACGTCAATTTAATTTAAGTCTAATGGGCTTCAATTAATTTCTTTAGGCATGGGCTTCGGCAACCAAAGCCCAATAGTGGAATCACCCAAAATGCCTTAGAAATCAATTTCGGCCCATTAGGCCCAATTAAACATTAAAGGTTCATTAGTCGCAATTGGCTTTATGGTTAAGGTTTTGGGCCCAATTGGATCCAATCCACTTGGCCTAAACCAAACTTGATAAATCAAGCCCAATAGGCCCAATTACAACTTAAATTCTAATTTCCAAAATTAGGCCCAATTAATTAAATCCAAAAAATCCAATTTTCACAATTTAATTACCAAAAGTGCATTACGATGATTAATGACCTAAATCGATATTTCCGAAGCACCAAATTAGTCCAATTAATCATGCTTAATTCATTATCACATGTCAAACACACATAATGAAAAATCAAACCCATAAACATGCTTGCTAAGTCTCGGCCAAGGAAGGTTATTTTGTCCGATTTGAATTCAATCCGATTAATTACACAATCGACAACGTATTAACTTCCGAATGATTTCATACACATCCAATGTTCATAAAATCAAAATATACCAAGACATTAGGGCATTTCACATTCGGCCAAGGTATGGAATTTAGGGTTTATGTTCAATTCAAAGTACAATCCAATTGACATTAAATTAACATCATCCTACATGATTTTAACTCATCCAATGAATTAAAATCAACAAAATTCCAATGATTCAAAATCAATAACACATTCGGCCAAGGTGACAAGTTTGGGGAAAATAATTCCAAATCTATTTTCATCAAATTAGTCCAACCAAAATGAATTTAAACATGTTATAAGCATACTCAAACAAACAATTCATTCAAATCATGCTCAACAAACATTTACCCAAATTTTAAGCCCTACAAATTTCATGCTTGCAACTTTAGCTCATGATGCCATTGTTGGTTTTCTATAAGGTCCCAAGGTCAAACAAGACATGAAATTATGTGTGAACACATCAACGGAGGTAGCGGAATACTCACATTGATCGGTTAGAGTCGATTTGGAGACGATTCAAGCCCAAAAACGCACTGCCTTTGAGCTCACTCACTGCAAGTCCACTGTCCTACAAAAACAGAAAATTGGGGAAGAAAACGGAGCTCCAATCTTCGTCGGATGGATCCCGTCTCATGGGGGAACCTCCCTACCACCTTCGCAAGACTTGTAGTGTGCTAGCACTTGATTTCTCACCATGAGAACCACTCTTGCTTCCCTTAACTCACGCCCAAACTGGTTCCAAACCCAGTGAACACTCCCTTGTGTTGCCGTGAGAGAGAAGAGAGAAAATGAGAGAAAATTGTGTAATGTTTGTAATTAAAATGATTTACCAAAAATCAATTTAATTTATGCCATAATTTATTAAATTAATAATAAACTTATGACACAAATTCATGCAAAGGCTTAGAGTGTCAAACACTTCATTTCCATGCAATACCATTGAGTGCATTGTACACAATCTCCATGCAAAGCATTAGAGTGTCAAATAAGCATAATATGACATGTGTCAAAGTTAATGCATATCTTGACATGTGTCATGTGGGCCCCACACGTTTCCCAATGAAAGTGGGCCCACGTGCACTCACGCGTTCGGGTTCGATATTTCCGGAAATACCGAGCTTACGTCGCGACGTTAATTCAATCTAAAATAATTAGACGTCGCTAACGAATTAATTCAAACTAACTCGTTTGCCCGAATTAAAATCTAATTTTATACGCGTCGAAATCTAATTTCGTATAATATATCGAATATATTAATTACCGATTAATTCCAAATTAATCGTTATCTCTCTCTAGACGATATTTTATCCCAGATAAAATATCTCCGTAATTAATCCTAGATTAATTTTCTCTCTCTTCTGTTATAATCCCAGATTATTCAAGAGTGCAAGTTGTGCGTCATCGGTGGATTATCGGGAAGCGACCCATGAGATCTCCGGATAAGTTGGCAGCAAATACGGTCGTCGGAGTATCCGAATCACGTACGTACCAAGTACTACGTTCTACCGATTTACGAGACAAGGTCGACTCCTAGCAAAGCACCAAGTCTGCCCAATTCTCCGGACATATCATTAAGGATATATAAGATCTGTATCAAGCGTAGTATACAAATGTATTGTGCATATCGGCCCAGTATCGGATGGTCACGTGCTAGGGCTGGGGCTGGATAAGTGTCTGCCCCGTCCGAAACACATATCGGATGTTGGTAAACTAGTCTCTATAATCGGATATTCATGACCTGGTCATAATATCCCGATTGGATGCGCATCACTAAAAGAGCACTAATACGTATCCTGCGTGAATCATCTCCATTATGACTGGAGTGATACTTCCGTCTCGACATCACATCCAATACACTACGATTCTGATAAACCCAGAAGAGGTGAACACAGAACCAGTTAAGATCCCCCACCACCACCAAAACCAAAGTTTACCGATTGTCGTAAGTATTAGCGATGTAAGTCTCAGGTTAAGACTATACACACCTACCTTGATTTCGGCCTCCCATAGACACCTAGTCATAATACCAATGGGATTCCGAAGGGTCTATCCAGAGCGAAGCTGTTTCCGTACCATCGGTGAAACACGACCTCCTATCGCACTTGCACAAGTATCCAATACTTATATATATGAGAACTATGCCGTTGTGCCCTCACAACGCGCACAAGTGCAATACTAGCCTATTCCGCATTATCGATGTCCAGTCTCGATAATACTACGGCTAGGGATATTTAATGATTAATCCTTCGTGGACTGATACTGTCTCATATCATCTCAATCCAGGAACTAATCATAGGGACCTCTCTTCATTTATATATCTAAGGTGATCTAATCACAAATGATGAGAGTGCCAAGTTCCTTGTTACATAGTTAATTTGCTACAACAACACAATGATCTGGTGCAAATAGTGACGCTAGGGTCATTTTGGCAACACACTGCATCATCAACTCAGCTCGAGGCAGCAGGCAAGTCAGGTGGCAGCTGGCGAGCCAGGTAAGGAAAAAATGCGTTGCCCGACTTTTGATAGGATTTCATTGTCACACACTGCACAGTCCCATCAAAGTGGGCGGACTGTAGTGACTATGATGGTCTCATTGGAGACATTACCTTTTAAGTCAGGAAGTCGCGGGAAACGAAATATCGGAAGGGGAAATTCAGAATAAGTATATCATCGGATTAATTTGCATGTTCACTGCTTCGTTCGTGCTGCGTTCGTGAACAAGTTCGAATGAAAGTTAGATTACGGGCGTTGGGGGTTCGTGCGTGCAGCTTTGAATAGGTGTTGTGTTTGAACGGTGTCGGTACTTCTGGTTTTGCTGCTAGCCTCATGCCCTAAGCCCAAAATAGCCCAATAAAAACCGACCCAAAAAATAATTAAAATATTAAAACATGTTCACAAATGAAATAATATCCTTCCTAAATTAAATAAATCAAATAAAATCTAAATAATCACCTACTAAAATAACAAATCCACTTACCTAAACAAAACAAATCATATACCGAATTAAATAAAACAAATAAAAAATCAAATAAACCTATTCCTAATTTAAACAAATCATGTCCCCAATTAAATATATGCTTTCCTTGTGTGACACTAATTAAATGGCATCTCTTTAATACACAAATCTGATTCCTTTTCAAACATGGATTCACCCTACCCTTTGCCTATAAAAGAAACCCAAATCCAACCCTTAGAACCCCTATCTCATTCACACAAAAAAACTTTTGGTCCATTCACACATAACATTCACAAGAAACCTCCAAGCATTCAAAAAATCTCTTACATTACCGTCCAACCAAACCACCATCAAAATCAGTTCAGCCGCACATCAACAAGTAAAAAAATAGCCGCATATCACCATTAAAATAACCCCTACATCCACCGAAAAAACATCAGCCCAAAAACCTTAAAACAATAGCCTAGATCACCAAAAACAGTGAACAAAAACTGCATTTTAAAATCCTTAAGATTACTGCACAAAACAGTCCCCTAATACATCAAAAATAGTCCAGAAAACTACAGCAAAACAGCAGCGGAACGGAGTAAAGACAGCGGTCCAAACGACGAAACAACAAAAGGAAGCAGTGAACCAGTGTACCGGAGGAGTTGCAGAGCGTTAACCCTTCCGACGATCGTGTATCGTACGTCCGAGAGGCGATTTAAAAGGTTAGACCTGAGGGCACTTCTATGATTCATTTTTATTCATCTCTTAATTGTTTTATTTATTTTCTTCACATGAGAGTCGCATGTGGATGTGTGTTGTGACCCTTGGATGAATGAGAAATGTGTCATCTTTTGTGGTATATAGGATGGAAACCCAGACGTAAATTCCATAGTCGAATCCGAATGGATGGTAGTACGGTTTGTACTTGAGATACAACTCCACGTACCAATTGAGCAAACGACATATATCTCGCTTCGTTTTATCTTGATTATTTATTATCCACATTTTATATTTCGCCATTTACTTTCTGTAAGTTATTTGTTTGTGTATTGATGACGCGGTGCGCATGGGCTAACTAGGGTGGATTAAAGGTCCTCTATTCGAGGGAAAATGCCCAAAGGCTACCTTTACCACGATGTTTTGCCGCGCTAGACGAAGTATGTTTGATTGAATGTGAGATATGTTTAATCGGACATACGGAGTTCCACATCATTGTCTTATTCATTTGCATGCTTAATAATATAATGAGCATGGGCTTAGTATGTTAGTCTAAAGGTTTTCAATTTGAGGGGAGAAAAGTCCAAAAGGCTACCTTTACGACAATACTTTACCGCGCCGGATAAAATGTGTTTGATTGAATGTGAGATACGTTTAATCGGATATACGGAAGTCCATATTATTTTCTTATTCATTTTTATGCATTATGATGTAATGCACATGGGCTAGCTAGGGTGGATTAAAGGTACTCTATTCGAGGGAAATGCCTAAAAGGCTACCTTTACCACGATGTTTTGCCGCGCCGTTTGTTATGTCATTGACCTTTCGCATATCATTGCTCTATTTACGCATGTATTGCATTCTAGTGCGTATGGGCTAACTAGGGTGGATTAAAGTTCCTCTATTCTAGGGAAAATACCTAAAGGCTACCTTTACCACGATGTTTTGCCGCGCCGGATGAGGTATACTCAATTGAATGGGACTCGAGTTACCGTTTTGGCCGTGGGCACTTATGTTTTGGAACTGCCCTCGGGGCATGTACTTGAACTTATAAACTGTTATTTTGTACCTAGTTTGACTAGGAATATAATTTATGTATCTATGCTAACCCAATGCGGGAATATAACGTGTTTACAAACGCTACTCAAATGCGCATGCATTTTATTTCATCAGGTCTTGCCCCATTCGAACGCGTTACCAAACGCTATATGAACGTGAACCTTTTGTTTCCCATTCGAATGCGTTTACGAACGCTACCCGAACGCGCATGTATTTTGTTTCATCAGGTCTTATCCCGTTCGAATGCGTTATCAAACGCTACACGAACGCGAACCTTCTGTTTACCGTTCGAACGCGTTTTCAAACGCAACACGAATGCGCATACACTGAACTAATTCCTTTTCGTCACATTTCATGCATAATTGCTTCTTGGGTGGTTTCTCTTGTATCATGTAATTAATCATACCATTCCATTATTGATACTTTCACTGTTATCATCTATGTGTATCCCCGCATTTATCTATTTGATGTGTTCATGAGATGGTGTTCAAGCATGATTTAGACATTAGTATGTTTTTCCTCTATGCATGTGTTGGACAAAATGACCCATAGCGTCACTATTTACACAGATCATTGTGTTGTTGTAGCAAATTAACTATGTGACAAGGAAATTGCACTCTCATCATTTGTGATTAGATCACCATAGATATATAAATGAAGAGAGGTCCCTATGATTAGTTCCTGGATTGAGATGATATGAGACAGTATCAGTCCACGAAGGATTAATCATTAAATATCCCTAGCCGTAGTATTATCGAGACTGGACATCGATAATGCGGAATAGGCTAGTATTGCACTTGTGCGCGTTGTGAGGGCACAACGGCATAGTTTCATATATATAAGTATTGGATACTTGTGCAGTGCGATAGGAGGTCGTGTTTCACCGATGTACGGGAAACAGCTTCGCTCTGGATAGACCCTTCGGAATCCCATTGGTATTATGACTATGTGTCTATGGGAGGCCGAATTCAAGGTAGGTGTGTATAGTCTTAACCTGAGACTTACATCGTTAATACTTACGATAATCGATAGACTTTGGTCTTGGTGGTACAGGGCTTTAACCGGTTCTGCGTACACCACTTCTGGGTTTATCAGAGAGTCGTAGTGTATTGGATGTGATGTCGAGACGGAAGTATCACTCCAGTCATAGTGGAGATGATGTCACGCAGGATACGGTATTAGTGCTCTTAAGTGATGCGCATCCAATCATGATATTATGACCAGGTCATGAATATCCGATTATAGAGACTAGTTACCAGACATCCGATATGTGTTTCGGACGGGGCAGACACTTATCCAGCCCCAGCCCTAGCACGTGACTATCCGATACTGGACCGATATGCACAATACATTAGTATACTACGCTTGATACAGATCTTTGATATTCTTTAATGGATATGTCCGGAGAATTAGGTAGACTTGGTGCTTTGCTAGGAGTCGACCTTGTCTCGTAAATCGGTAGAACGTAGTACTTGGTACGTACGTGATTCGGATACTCCGGCGACCGCATTTACTGCCAACTAATCCGGGGATCTCATGGGTCGCTTCCCGATAATCCACCGATGACGCACAACTTGCACTCTTGAATAATCTGGGATTATAGATGAGAGAGAAAATTAATCTAGGATTAATTACGGAGATATTTTATCTAGGATAAAATATCGTCTAGAGAGAGATAACGATTAATTTGGAATTAATCGGTAAATTAATATATTCGATATATTAATCGAAATTAGATTTCGACGCGGAATTAAAATTAGATTTTAATTCGGGCAAACGAGTTAATTTAGAATTAATTCGTTAGCGACGTAAATGATAATTTCGCTAGGCGCAATTATTTATTTAAATTCGATTTAATTAACGTCGCGACGTAAGTTCGGTATTTCAGAAATATCGAACCCGAACGCGTGAGTGCACGTGGGCCCACTTTCATTTGGAAACGTGTGGGGCCCACATGACACATGTCATATTATGCATTATTTAATTGTAATGCATTGCATGGAGATAGTGTACAATGCACTCAATGGTTTTGCATGGAAATTGAGTGTTTGACACTCTAAGCCATTGCATGATTTGTGTCATAAGTTTATTATTAATTTAATAAATATTATGGCATAATATAAAATTGATTTTTTGTAACAAAAATTAATCAATCTCTCTCATTTTCTTTCTCTTCTCTCACGCCCAAAAACAGAAACATGTTACTGGTTTGGAACCAATTTTGGCGTGGACTTTAGGGAAGCAAAGAGTGGATTTTCATGGTGAAAATTCAAGTGCTAGCACACTTACAAGTCTTGCGAAGGTGGTAGGGAGGTTCGACCATGAGCCGGGATCCGTTCGACGAAGCTCGGAGCTCCGTTTTCTCAGCTCAAAACCGAAATTTGGGGACAGTGGACTGTTGCAGTGGCGTGAGCAAGGCAGTGCGTTTTTGGCCTTCATTCGTCTCCAAATCGACATAACCGATCAATGTGAGTATTCCGCTACCTCCGTTGATGTATTCATGCATGATTTTCATTGCTTGTTTGATCTTGGGACCTTAGAAAAATTCAACAATGGCATCAAGAGCTAATGTTGCAAGCATGAAAAATGTAGGGCTTAAAATTTGGGTAAATGTTTGTTGAGCTTGATTTGAATAAATTGATTGTTTAAGTATGCTTATAACATGTTTATTTCATTTTGGTTAGACTAATTTGATGAAAAATGATTTGGAATTATTTTCCCCAAAATTAATTGCCATGGCCGAATGTCAATTGAATTTTGGATCTTGGATTTTTTGATTTTTAATTCATTTGATGAGTTAGAATCGATTAGGTTGATGTTAATTGGAATCGAATTGGATTGGATTTCGAATTGGACAAAATCCCCAAAACCTTACCTTGGCCGAATTGGTATATATGCCCTAATGTCTTGGTAAATTTTGATTTTGATAATTGGATGTATGGAAATCATTCGGGATATGTATTTAATGTCGATTGCGGATTAATGGATTGAAACCGAATTAGACATGAAATCACTCCTTGGCCGAGACCTTTAAAGCATGTTAATGGGTTTGATTTTTCATTATGTGTGTTTGACATGTAATAATGAATTAAGTATGATTAATTGGACTAATTTAGTGTTTTGGAAATGTTGATTTAGTTGATTAATCATATAATGCACTTTTGGTAATTAAATTGTGAAAATTGGATTTTTGGATTTAATTAATTGGGCCTAATTTTGGAAATTAGAATTTAAAGTTGTAATTGGGCCTATTGGGCTTGATTTATCAAGTTTGGTTTAGGCCAAATGGATTGGATCCAATTGGGCCCAAAACCTTGACCATAAAGCCCAAATGCGACTTAATGAACCTTTAAAGTTCAATTGGGCCTAATGGGCCAAGATTGATTTATGGGCTTATGGGGTAAATCCCGGATTGGACTTTGGTTATCGGTTTGACCCGAGTTGACCAAAAGTCCACGCCTTAAGAAATCAATCAAAAGCCCATTGGACTTTAATTGAATTAACGTTGGACGTTAATCAGTCTTTGAGATGCGTTACGATTAGATTTGGAATTTAAATCGTAAAAGGTTTATTAAATAAAAGTGTAATATTTAATCTAGAATTGAATAGTGAATTAGTATTAAATACATGTTAAATTAGATTTAATGATGTAGTTTAATTTAATTCATGAATTCGTACTTTAAGTACTTATTCGCAAAAACGAGTTTGACTCGAACAAAATCAAATCGTTGTTTGAACATTGGATGATCACTTAATTATCAGATTAATTAATTTGATTAGATTGATTGATAGCATGCTTATGTGTGTGAATACATGGTTGTGTTGAATGAATAATGTATATCGGATGGATATTAGTTGGGTGGGCAATTTTAGAAGTTGTTGTAATAAATTCGATTTATTAAATTGGACCTGCGTGTCCAGCCTTATCACCTTCTTTCTCTTTGTATTCTCTTCTCACCTATTCCCCTCTATGTATATGAGGTTTCTTTAGAAGTGTAGTGTAACGGGTAGAAGTAGTACAAGTGCTAGCTTGAGTGAGAAAGGGAGAGATTTGATCTAGGATCAATGTGTAAAGTATCCATCCGCATATCATTATTATTATTTTCATACTCGCTTTATTATGTATTTAGAATGCATGTTTAAGGGTGTATGATGATGAGACCTTAACAAAGATAATTAAATTGGTAGCCAATTTGCACGCGAAAAAACCCTCGTTAAATATCAAGCGTTTATTTTCCTTCCATTGAGTGATTCTTACTCAAGATCCGAGATTGGCAGGGGTTGTTGGCCAAAGTCAAGCCCTTGTCCGTCAAAGATGTGTTTTAATCACGAGGCTTTGTTCCATATCGGTGTCGTGTCCAAGTTGTGGTTTGTTGGCCAAAGTCAAGACCACTTCTTGTCCATTGACATTGATTACGAAGCTTCCATGTCAATGGGTCCGCGCTTGACTGGGATCACTAGGTTTGTTGTGCCAAAGCCAAGGCCTAGTTGATTCAGAGGAAAATGGTTAGGGTATATATTCGATATATAGGCATATATAAGATATATTTGGGGACTTGGATGTCCACCTACTGGATCTAGGAGTTGGATGGGATCCAATTGATCTTCGAGATCTACCTAGTTAACTATCATACAATTTGTTGGCCAAAGTCAAGATTGTGTGATACTTTAACGGGATCCTAGCCCACTAGGAAACACGGTTTCCCGAGTACTCGACAGAGGGTTAGAGGCTCGACGAAAAATAGTGGGAGGCAAGTATTGAATTTGCAACATTCGTTCGAATACTCGCTAAACGCGCTCATCTATATTTTACTCGTCACATTAATCAAAAGTATTAGTTGGACTAATATTTTATGTTGTTTTTAAAAATATATATAGTTGGACTATATACAAACTCATTCAATATATAGTTGATTTTATAATTGGATTATAGTAATCAATATAATTGAATTAAATGATAGTTGATTTTATAATTGGATTATAGTAATCAATATTAAAATTATATTTGATTAAATAATTGGATTATTGTAATCATTATAATAAATAGTACCTTTATTAAAATTGATTAAATAGTTGGACTATTGAAATCAAGAAAGAATTTAAAAAGTTAAATATTTAAAATATATAATCATTGGATTAAATGTTTTAAATGATTTAATTTTCAATTGGGAATTAATAATAGGTTAATTTATTTGATAAAATAACTTATTATGACTAAGCCCATTATTAAGCAAATAGTAGAGCATAAAGTCTTTGGAAGATTTATGTGATGATGACTTTAGTGCTTAATTAATATACTTATAATAAATCTATCTTTAGATTTAAAAGTATTAAAGTTGCAATTAATTGACTATTCTAGTGGAGAAAAGTCAAAGTTTGCAATTGGGCATGTAGCACAAGGTGCATATCATTTCGATATTCTAAAACCCAAGGCTTGGCCAAAGGTTTGTGAAATATTGAAAAGATAATTGACATATCCCAAAGTGACTACCATTTGGTTATGGAAGACACGAAGGAATTAAAGATAGGGCGAGGCTCTAACTTTAAAAATATTTTTCAAAGTTATGTTTACTACTAGTATTGAAATTGGATTTTAAATACTTAGTGTGGTACATAATACATATATGTATTGACGTTCAGAATCCGCTGTGAGCTGGATACTGGCTTCAAGCCGAGATTTCTCTGCGAATTGGAAACGGGACGAAAGTCGCTGTTTCGACCGTAGTGACCTAAGTTTAGGAACTACCCTTTGGGTATGTACTTAAATTAGGAAATGTTATAATGTAACTAGTTTGACTAGAGACATTATCTCTATATCAGTGTTTAATCCGATGCGGATAAAACCTTTATATTCTAGAACACTAAAGTGTTTCATTATATAAAGATGATACTGAGATAAATACATTGGATGTAAATAACAGAATTTATATTTTGAATATAATAAAATCTCAAACATATAAAATGACAAATAAATAGCTTAAATTGATTTGATCAATGGAGACTTATTTGTGGCATTGTTGTCTAGGACACAATTAAACAAGACTCGTATATCCACACCTTTTAAGAGTGGGTACTAGGACTGATTTGACTATTCAAATAAGGTCTACGAATCTAGTTTATTAGGTTAAATACCTAAAATACTATTTACTTGGTAATAGTAAAAGGGCCACCGATCTGTTAGCCCTATTCATGGTGAATTAAGTGGGCCCATATCTAGCTAGGCTAGATGTGAACATGAATATTTCGTGACCTTAACGGATGTAGCATCACGTTGTGGTTATGTGTTTCTTTTGAAGAAAACAGATCGGAAACTTTTGAAGTTTCGACACGAAGAAACAAACAGATCGGCTATAGTGTTATTCCGCCACGGTAAGACCGAAATGGAAAATACTTAAGCAGTAAGTTTCATATATAAATGAAAGAGTACGGTGTTCTTTCATGTGAGGACTCTCGACCACGGTGTGTCTTCACGTCAGCTGAGCGTGACGGGTGTACGAATGGTTCGCCAGATAAGGTTATCACGATGTGCATAAGTGACTATTTCTTCAAACATGATATATAACAGTGCAAAACTTATTTAGAATAAGGTCCATATAAATCTGTTTGATAGATATCATATAGGATATGAATAGGAAAGAAACGGGGTTTCTTACTCCTAATAATTTGGGTATGCCAGGCATAACGTTTGGATGATACAAACTAAAAACCCAAATTGGATTAGTGCCAATATAGGTTATCCTAAGGGAAACCTTAAGTATAGCACTTATAAATCTCACATGAGAACAATATGATTGTTGCTCACCATGTGGTTTTCCTGAGAGGAATACCGATATGCAGTGGTCAGTGGGAGGATAGTGATACACGATGAAAATCGGAGTAATACTATTCAAGGCACGAAGTCCTTAATGGAACATAAACAGTTCATCAATGATGAATCTGTACCATTAATCTTCGAATACACAAGAACAGGGTAGATCGGATAGAGTCAGAAAAAACAACCTAGGGTATGGGTTTCTGATCTAACCTCATAAAGATGTAAATCTTATTGAGAAATACCAACCGACTACCTACGAGAAAATGATACAAGGTATCAACTCCCTTTCATGGCAAAGTGCCATGAGTCCAAAATGGATTCCATGTATAACAACTATTTTGGATACTGGTTGTTGTACCACAAGGCATTGTGCCTATTGGTACATTAAACGTCTTCAAGGAAGACATACATGGAAGGCAACATACCAACGTACAAAGCTAGGCTTATAACGGAAAGGTATCGTTATCAACATTGTGTTAATAACGATTCATCCTTTTACCTGTTGCCATGGTAAATCCATTTTGAAGATGCTTGTTGATAACTGCATATTTCATTTATGAAATGTGTCAGTTACAGATCAAAATCGCTTTCCTGAAAAGGAAACCTTTTGGAGGATGCTTACAACATCCTGACGATTTTGTATAACCGACAAACAAGGTTTGCGGGTTATGCAATCCATGTTTGGATTGAAGCAAGCATAAGGTTCTTGGAACTGTCGTTTTGATATAATCATAATGATTTATGATTTGACTCAAAACGAAATAATTCTTGTGTATATAAGGTGGTTAGTGGGAGAGGGCACTGACAATGAAATTCCCATAAAGCAATTGTTGAAAGCTTGGCTTTCATAGAAATTCTCCGCAGAATTCTGGGGAGTAACAACCTTTATTCAAGGAATAAAGATCTACTGGGATAGATTTGGAGTTATTAACACTCTCTGGGAAATTGTACATTTAAAATGTACTTGATAGGGTGTCTCATACGCTTCGAGCATATGGAGTCACGATCAGGTCAATCCAAGTGATAGTCACTGGATTGAACATTCAGAACATCTGTTATTATCTGAGAGAACTAAAGATGTTGTCTTAAACTATGGAGAAGGACAACTTGAAGTGATTGGGATCACTGCTGCAAGTTTCCAAACAATTAAATACTACGGTACTATAAAAGTTTGAATAACGGGACAGTGAGCTGGAAATATTCCGAGCAAGATAACTGTTGCCGAATAAACAACAAATGCGGATTATTTCTGCGGCTGAGGCAGCAATAGAAGCCATTTGGGTCGAAAATAAATATAATTAGATTAGATATAGTTCTGTTAGCGGCTGAGCTAGGCGTCAGCACAGGCTAATGAATTAAAGGTCTCATCGACGATCCAGATATATACTTCGATATTCATCTAATTCGTTCGGATCATACATCATGGCGATGTGATGATCGTGTAAATCGCGTTAGACGATAATCAAGCAAATCCGCTGACGAAAACCTTTCCTCAGCAATTTGAGCGAACCGTACATAGTTCGGGTGTGGGACACTTGAGTGACTGGCTATGTGCCAAGTGGGAGATTGTTGGACAAAATGACCCATAGCGTCACTATTTACACAGATCATTGTGTTGTTGTAGCAAATTAACTATGTGACAAGGAAATTGCACTCTCATCATTTGTGATTAGATCACCATAGATATATAAATGAAGAGAGGTCCCTATGATTAGTTCCTGGATTGAGATGATATGAGACAGTATCAGTCCACGAAGGATTAATCATTAAATATCCCTAGCCGTAGTATTATCGAGACTGGACATCGATAATGCGGAATAGGCTAGTATTGCACTTGTGCACGTTGTAAGGGCACAACGGCATAGTTCTCATATATATAAGTATTGGATACTTGTGCAAGTGCGATAGGAGGTCGTGTTTCACCGATGGTACGGGAAACAGCTTCGCTCTGGATAGACCCTTCGGAATCCCATTGGTATTATGACTATGTGTCTATGGGAGGCCGAATTCAAGGTAGGTGTGTATAGTCTTAACCTGAGACTTACGTCGCTAATACTTACGATAATCGATAGACTTTGGTCTTGGTGGTACAGGGCTTTAACCGGTTCTGCGTACACCACTTCTGGGTTTATCAGAGAGTCGTAGTGTATTGGATGTGATGTCGAGACGGAAGTATCACTCCAGTCATAGTGGAGATGATGTCACGCAGGATACGGTATTAGTGCTCTTAAGTGATGCGCATCCAATCGTGATATTATGACCAGGTCATGAATATCCGATTATAGAGACTAGTTACCAGACATCCGATATGTGTTTCGGACGGGGCAGACACTTATCCAGCCCCAGCCCTAGCACGTGACTATCCGATACTGGACCGATATGCACAATACATTAGTATACTACGCTTGATACAGATCTTTGATATTCTTTAATGGATATGTCCGGAGAATTAGGTAGACTTGGTGCTTTGCTAGGAGTCGACCTTGTCTTGTAAATCGGTAGAACGTAGTACTTGGTATGTACGTGATTCGGATACTCCGGCGACCGCATTTACTGCCAACTAATCCGGGGATCTCATGGGTCGCTTCCCGATAATCCACCGATGACGCACAACTTGCACTCTTGAATAATCTGGGATTATATAGATGAGAGAGAAAATTAATCTAGGATTAATTACGGAAATATTTTATCTAGGATAAAATATCGTCTAGAGAGAGATAACGATTAATTTGGAATTAATCGGTAAATTAATATATTCGATATATTAATCGAAATTAGATTTCGACGCGGAATTAAAATTAGATTTTAATTCGGACAAACGAGTTAATTTAGAATTAATTCGTTAGCGACGTAAATGATAATTTCGCTAGGCGCAATTATTTATTAAATTCGATTTAATTAACGTCGCGACGTAAGTTCGGTATTTCGGAAATATCGAACCCGAACGCGTGAGTGCACGTGGGCCCACTTTCATTTGGAAACGTGTGGGGCCCACATGACACATGTCATATTATGCATTATTTAATTGTAATGCATTGCATGGAGATAGTGTACAATGCACTCAATGGTTTTGCATGGAAATTGAGTGTTTGACACTCTAAGCCATTGCATGATTTGTGTCATAAGTTTATTATTAATTTAATAAATATTATGGCATAAATATAAATTGATTTTTTGTAACAAAAATTAATCAATCTCTCTCATTTTCTTTCTCTTCTCTCACGCCCAAAAACAGAAACATGTTACTGGTTTGGAACCAATTTTGGCGTGGACTTTAGGGAAGCAAAGAGTGGATTTTCATGGTGAAAATTCAAGTGCTAGCACACTTACAAGTCTTGCGAAGGTGGTAGGGAGGTTCGACCATGAGCCGGGATCCGTTCGACGAAGCTCGGAGCTCCGTTTTCTCAGCTCAAAACCGAAATTTGGGGACAGTGGACTGTTGCAGTGGCGTGAGCAAGGCAGTACATTTTTGGCCTTCATTCGTCTCCAAATCGACATAACCGATCAATGTGAGTATTCCGCTACCTCCGTTGATGTATTCATGCATGATTTTCATTGCTTGTTTGATCTTGGGACCTTAGAAAAATTCAACAGCATGATCTTGTCATCTCCTTTCGCAATAGGTGTTTCTTTATGTTTATGCTTAAATTGTTATTTATCTTTCGCGTTTGATGATTCAACATGTTTATGAGATTATTGTGTGATATCGTATATTTACCGTTATGATGATTACTTTCATGCATGTGAACGTAAAAGTAGAATACTCTTGGAAATATGTTATGTAGATTCGATTAAATTATTGCACAAATCATTTCATTACAAGTGGCATAAGTAAGGGACCATTCCTAACCTAACGTTTGAGGTATTCCCTTACGAGGGGTGAGTGCGGCCTTAAATCATTTTCCCGGTTCATACCGGGTGGCGACTCCATGTTATTTCTTCGGTTTAGTCCCTCGCGGGCTACTCCGTACTCCCAACCGGACCGCGAGCCCGGGACAGCGTCGTCCAACATCTGTGTCCTACAGCGGGCAAGGCACCGGCTTCAGGTATGTTTGTTATAGAAATAAACATGTCTACTTCTAGTTTTAAAAATTGGATTTTTGATTCTAGTTATGGTACTCACATATGTATTGATGTGCAGGATCTGTGGATTAGCAGGAGACTGGCCTAAGGAGAGATTGACCTCCTCGTTGGAAATGAGACTCGAGTTGCCGTTTTGGCCGTGGGCACTTATGTTTTGGAACTGCCCTTGGGGCATGTACTTGAACTTATAAACTGTTATTTTGTACCTAGTTTGACTAGGAATATAATTTCTGTATCTATGTTAACCCAATGCGGGTATATTTTGGTATTTAGAAACACTGGGTGTTTTATGTATAAAAATGATATAGAAATTTGCAAAGCTGATGCAAATAATGGTCTTTATATTTTGAATATAAATCAATCTTAATCAAATAATGTAACAAACAAAAAGCTTAAAGTAAGTAACAAAGATGAAACTTATATGTGGCATTGTCGTCTGGGACACATAAACAAGACACGCATATCCACACTTTCGAAGAGTAGGTACTTGGACGGATTTGATCCAAATTCATATGACGTCTGTAAATCTTGTTTATTAGGCAAAATACCTAAATCACCTTTTAGCGGAAAAGGTGCACGTGCCACCGAACTGTTAGCCCTTGTTTATAGTGACGTTTGTGGGCCCATGTCTAGCTAGGCTAGAGGTGGATACGAATACTTCGTAACCTTTACGGATGATGCATCACGTTTTGGTTATGTGTATCTAATGAGTTTCTTGATTACTTGAAAGAATATGGTATTCTTTCACAATGGACTCCTCCAGGAACACCGCAATTAAACGGTGTGTCCGAACGGAGAAACCAAACTTTGTTAGATATGGTAAGTTCTATGATGAGTCGCACAAAGCTACCTATTTCCTTCTGGGGATATGCATTGAACAGTACAATACTTATTTTGAATAAGGTTCCGTCAAAGTCTGTTCAACAGACTCCATATGAAATATGGACAGGAAAGAAACCAGGTTTCTCATTCCTAAAGATTTGGGGTTGCTGGGCATACGTCAAACGTTTGGAAGGTACCAAACTAGAAGCCAAATCAGATAAATGCCTATTTGTAGGATATCCTAGGGAAACCAAAGTTTATTACTTCTATCACCCACAAGAGAACAAAATATTTGTTGCACTACGTGCGGTTTTCCTTGAAAAGGAATTCCTAAATGCAGTGATAAGTGGGAGGAAAGTAGAACTCGATGAAAATTAGAGTGATACTGTTCCTGGCACAAAATCCTTAACGGAACATGAACAGTCCATGAGGGATGAGACTGTACCATAATCTTCGAATACACAATGACCGCATAGGTCGGAGAGAGTCAGAAAACAACCTGAGAGGTATGGGTTTCTGATCTCACCTCATGTTGATATTAATCTTATTGAGGAAGATGAGCCGGCTACATATGAGGAAGCGATACAAGGTATCGACTTCGGTTTATGGAAAGATGCCATGAATTCTGAAGTGGATTCCATGTATATCAACCAAGTTTGGACACTGGTTGATGCACCAGAAGGCATAAAGCCTATTAGATGCAAATGGGTCTTCAAGAGGAAGACCGACATGGATGGCAACATACAAACGTATAAAGCTAGGCTTTTAGCGAAAGGGTATCGTCAACGACATGGTGTCGATTACGATGAAACTTTTTCACCAGTTGCCATGATTAAATCCATTCGGATAATGCTTGCTATTGCTGCATATTTCGATTACGAGATATGGTAGATGGACGTCAAAACCGCTTTCCTTAACGGAAACCTTTTGGAGGATGTTTATATCCAACAGCCTGCCGGTTTTGTCGTACCTAGACTTGCAAACAAGGTTTGTAAGTTAAATCAATCCATTCATGGATTGAAGCAAGCATCGCATTCTTGGAACCAACGTTTTGATGAGATCATAAAAGAATATGATTTCGTTCAAAACGAGGATGATCCTTGTGTATATAAGAAGGTTAGTGAGAGCGCACTGACATTCATTGTCCTTTACGTTGATGATGTATTGCTTATTGGCAATGACATTCCCATGTTAACATCGGTGAAAGCTTGGCTTTCATTAAAATTCTCCATGAAGGATCTGGGAGAAGCAGCCTTTATTCTAGGAATAAAGATCTATCGAGATAGATCTAGAAAGCTGCTTGGACTCTCCCAGAGAACGTACATTGACAAAATGTTGAAGCGATTCAACATGGATCCGTCCAAGAGGGGACTGTTGCCAGTGTCACATGGCGTCACTCTATCTAAGGACATGTGTCCTAAAACTCAAGATGAGAGAGACAACATGAGTCGGATACCATTCGCCTCGACATTCGGATCGATCATGTATGCCATGATATGTACGTGACCTGATGTCTCGTATGCTTTGAGCCTGTGTAGTCGCTATCAGGCCGATCCAGGTGATGGTCACTGGATGGCGGTTAAGAATATCCTAAAGTATCTTAGACGAACTAAGGATGCTTTCTTAATCTATGGAGATAGAGAACTTGAGGTAACTGGGTATACCGATGCAAGTTTCCAAACCGATAAAGACGACTGCAAGTCGCAATCTGGGTACATATTTTGCTTGAATAACGGAGCAGTAAGCTAGAAATCTTCCAAGCAAGAGACTGTTGTCGATTCAACAACAGAAGCAGAGTATATTGCTGCAGCTGAAGCAGCAAAAGAGGCATTTTGGATCCGAAAATTCCTAATTAGATTAGGAGTAGTTCCGTTAGCAGCTGAGCTCGTTCCATTGTATTGTGACAATAACGGGGCTATAGCGCAGGCTAAGGAATCGCGATCTCATCAATGATCCAAGCATGTTCTTCGACGTTTCCATCTGATTAGTGAGATCATACATCGTGGCGATGTGAAGATCGAGAAGGTCGCATCAGAGGACAACATTGCAGATCCCTTGATGAAAGCTATTCCGCAGTAAAAGTTTGAATGACATGTACATAGTTCAAGTATTAGATTCTTGAGTGACTGGCTATAGACCAAGTGGGAGATTGTTAGACAATTATGAGCCATAGCGTCACTATTTGTAAAAGACATTGTGGTTTTTGTACAAATTAATAATGTAGCAATGAAATTGCATTTTATCATTTTGTAATTTGATTACTTGAATATACAAATGATAAAAGTTCATATGATTAGTTCCAGATTATAAGATATGAGACAATATCAATCCATAAAGGTTTAATCATTAAATATCCCTAGTCGTAGTATTATCGAGACTGGAAATCGATAATGCGGAATAGATTAGTATTGCACTTGTGCGTGTTATGGAAGCGTAACGACATAGTTCTCATATATTTAAGTATTGGATACTTATGCAAGTGAGATAGAAGGTTGTGTTTACCGATGGTACGGAAATAGCTTCGCTCTGGATAGACCCCGTAGAATCTCATTGGTAGTATGACTATGTGTCTATGGGAGTCTGCATCAGGGTAGGTGTATTTGGTCTTTAACAGGTTCTGTGTACGCCTCTTCTGGGTTTATTGAGAATCGTAGTGTATTGGGTGTGATGTCAAGAAGGAAGTATCACTTCAGTGATATGGAGATGATGATCACGCAAGGATACAGAAATGGTACTCTAAATGGTTAGAACCATCGGGATAATATGACTTGGTCATGATTACCGATTAAAGAGACTAGTTGCTTGTAATCCGATATTTGCTTCGTACGGGGCAGACACTATTCCAGCCCCAGGCCTTGCATGTGACATCCGATACTGGATCGAAATACGCAATACTACACCTAATATAGATTATATATTCCATTAAGTATATTTCTGGAGAATTGGGTAGGCACGGTGCTTTGCTAGAAGCCAACCATGTCTCGTAAATCGGTAAAAATGTAGTACTAGGTACGTACGTGTTCGGATAGTCCGACGACCGGATTTACTGCCAACATATCCAGGGATCTCATGGGTCGCTTCCCGAAGATTCACCGATGATGAATGATTCGAACTTTATTAATCTGGGATTAATTACAGAGAGATTTTATCTAGGATAAAATACTATTTGAAGAGAGAGAACGATTAATTTGGAATTAATCGATAAAATAATATATTCGATATATTAAACGAAATTAGATTTCGACGCGGAATTAAATCTAGTGTGGCCGCAAGTCACATCGCTCGTCACATCACATGTCACTTTAGTGATGGATGTCAAGTCACCTTTTGGTGATTGACAACCAGTCAATATTCATGATGGTGGTGGTTGTGGGCAATTAATGACTTTTTCCCTCCAATTTTGGTAGATGCCTTTTGGAAAGTGATATACCAAATTTTGGAAACACTTTTTGAATAATTGTTTTGGAAACAAAAATCAAAGGAAATAAAAACACTCTCTCTCTCCCTCTAGCTCACATTGCCGTGAGCCTCCATTGAAGAACAAGGAAATTGTTTTTCTTTTTTCTTCACTTGCTAGCACATTCAAGGATCATTCAAGGTGTTAGGGAAACCCACATTTGAGCTTGGAATCAACACAACGCTTGGAGCTTGGATTTAGCTCTTCAACAAAAAGGAGCACATTGGCCGAATACTTGGAGGATTTTTGTGTTCATCGTCTTCATCCATCCGATCTTTGTAAGTATGATTCCGCCATACTTCTTTATGTATTCACATGTTTTTTATGCTTGAATGATCTTGGGACAACTTTAGAAACCCACAATGGGTTAGCTCGGGCTCTTACATTCATCGGTCCGCAAACGTCCGAATGTATTTGCTTAAGTGGTTGATTGGCTCTTATACCTTTTCCAGTAAAAGGTCTCTGGTCATTTTTCCTTCTAAACAGGATTCACAAACTGGTAAAGTCCAGAGCTTTAACTGGTTTAAGGTTTCATTCTTTATCAATCTATTTATCTGGTCAAGGTTGATATGACCGAGTCTAAGATGCCATAGATATGTGTCATCGTGAGAAATCTTTGGCCGTTTAGTTTTAGGTTTCTCAACCTTAAACATTTCAGCATTTAGCAGTGACCTATGTGTTAATGGTCTTAACACATACAAGTTATTTTCTGAGTTTTCTGTGCATATAGTTAATCCATTTCTACCAATAATAACCAAGTTGCTATTAAAAGAAACTGAATAACCATGATCCAAAAGTTTAGAAACATAAATTAAATTCCTGCGAAAAACATGAATGAATAACACATTGTTCAAATTTAAATAACTATTATTCATGAAATTTAAACTAGAAAATCTCACTGCTCTTACTAAAATGGCATCCCCTGTCCCGATCCTCATGGTGTAGTCACCTTCAGCAAGGTCCCCCATGAATCAAGTAGCTGCAAAGAAGAACAAACATGGTTAGTGGCTCCAGAATCAACAATCCAAACAGATTTATCATCCTCCACTAATAGAGATTCAATAGCTAGTAAATCATATTTACCTGTTTCCTTTTTTTCCTTCAGCTCAGCAAGGTGTTTAGGACAATTCCTTTTCCAATGCCTATTCTTGTTGCAGTGGAAATATTTTCCTTTGGGCTTGGTATCCTTGGAGCCTTTCTTGTTTTTCTTCTTCTTCATGGGCTTTCCCTTAGCCTTCCCAATGCTTTTTTTCTTTATCTTTACAGATTTGGAAGACTCAGAAACATTTGCCTCTGCAGCAGACTTACGATGATCCACAAGCATGGACTCGTAATGGGTGAGCTCATTAAGCAGTTGGGTCAAAGTAAAAATCAACTTGTTCATAACATAGTTGCTTTTAAACTGCAAGAAACTCTTCGGAAGAGTTTCCATGATCATGGTCACCTGGCTACGCTCGTCAATATGAGCTCCATGGGTTTCAGCAGTGTTGAGATAGGTCATCATCCTCAAGACGTGCTCTCGGACTGATGTCCTATCCTTCATCCTAGCAGTCATCGCTGAGACCATGGCCTCATGGCGTTGACGCTCCAAAGGCTGCCCAAACATGCCCTACAATTACTCCATCATCTGATATGCTAGAGCCATAGGTTCATGATTTGAACCAAGAACCTCAGACATCTCTGCTAGCAAGTAGCGGCGGGCTTTCTCATTTGCTACGACCCATTTGTGGTAGGTATCGCGCACAGCTTGGCCAGCATTTCTGGCTGGCTCGGGAAGACTCTCATCCGTCAGGACAAATTTTAGGTCTTCACAGACCAGGATAGCGTTAATGTTACTTTTCCACTTAACATAGTTTTCTCCCGTTAGTTTGTCGTTTGAGAGTATGGAAATAATGGAGAAACCATGGCTGAAAAATAAAATAAACATTCATTTAACATTCATTCATCGCATATTAAAATCATCAAATAATTTTAGCATAAAAGTAAACATGATGCATGAACCATGAATAATGAATTAGAAACCTAAGAGAATTACTATGCCACGGAAATCTGTCATCCCACAAGTAAGTTCCGCCGTAGGGTAGGTCAAGCACTTGCATGATAGATCGAGACAATCTCAGTCAATTTAATATATACGGGAACAACTCTTATTCATATATTAACCAACTACCGTTTCATTCGATCAAGGAATTTTATTAACAGTTAATTATTCTTTTGTGTGTGTAACCCGTCGTTTCAGGATTCTTGGACATAATAAGTGAAGTGCCGCTGTAGGGTAGGTTAGTTCACAAGATACATCTAGAATCCCTATCCTCTCGGAACCCAAACTTGATATTGACTCAAATGGACACCATCCGTAGGGGGACGAAAACAAAGCCGTCTCGAGGCGCCTTTTGATTCAATATCAGGTTTGGGTTCCGAGAGGATATGGATTCTAGATGTATCTTGTGAACTAACCTACCCTACAGCGGCACTTCACTCAGGTTTGGGCATTTCAGTATACCCTACAGCAGCGGAAGCGATTAGGCACACGGATCGGACTTTAAATTTTTTTTTGCTTTCCCTTTCCTTTTGCCGAATCTGTCCAGCAGGTATACTGAAATTTTACTTCTGTTTCGGACAAGATTTCAGCCCCGGAATACCCCCGAAATAGTCCCCAAACTGCAGTGAAAAACCGGACTGTTTTTGACCGGTTACAAACGGAACTGCACAAAATTCAGCCCCTAATTTGTGTGAACTACAAGGGTGATTTAGATCTGATTTGTTCGTCACCAAAAGTTCTTCCGTGCTATGACTCGTAACCAACGGAAAGTAGTATGGGCTACACTCACAAAACAAATCCCTAAACGATTTAGAGATTCAATCACACACTTAATATTTTATTTTTCTTTTTTTTTTTCTTCAATAGAGTTTCTCAACTTTTGAGAGATTGGTAGAGAAGAAGAAGAATGTGGCTAGGGTTCCAAGAATGAGATTTCTGCAAAAGAAAAATAAATCTCCTTTTTATACCTAGGGTTATTTGTTTCCAAAAACAAACAAATCTTTAGCCTCTCATTCTCTCAATTTTCGGCAATCACCATGTATCAATAGGAAATTTATAACATCAAATATATTACATAATTATCATCTTAATGACATTTTAAATATCCCATTTAAAGAGTTGTTAAATCCAATTTAAGACTTGCGATTTCCAAAAACTCTTCCCCTTATTTTTTACAAGAATCGGCCAAGCAAGGAATTTAAAAATTTTGTAACATCAAGTCTTTAATTCCATAATTAAAAGATATGTTACAAAATCAAATAGTTACTACCTTTCATAAAAGGTGTAACTTCCAAATTTAATTAAGGATTTCCAAAACCCAATGTTTGAAATTCCAATAATGGCCTTATTAAATTATATCTAATATAATCTAATAATTATACATTTAATAATTATCATATAATTATTAAAATCATATTAATAATATTTATTCTTTTGTAAGTATATAATTGGACTATCCAATTATACTAAATCCGCTATAGTATATCGAGCTAGCACGGGGACCAAATGGACCTACGGTTCCGAGCTCCAATAATCTGGAAATATTAATTAAGCTCTTAATTAAATATTCTGAATTATTAACTCCGGGTTATTCCACTAAAAACCCGAAGTTACACTTTCGTTGCCGCAGATGATAAATTAAGCCAAACCAAGTCGGTGTCCATCGATATAGTCATTACATACGAATTGACCCTTCACGAGTATCTCGTAATTAGAGTCGGGTCATAATGTCCGTTATATACCCCGCTAATTATTTTTACCTTAAGTACCATTGATTCTCCAATGAACGATTTATTCATAACTATTATGAATTTCAATCTTTCTATTCGTAATAGAAAGACTTGAGCGCTCAAATAGTTCAAGCACCGAATCAACCCTTAAGAAAGATACTCCTCTACCTCTCGCAAGAAGGAGTGAACTCCATGTCTATGTAAAACATTCCCAGCTACACAACAGACCATGCCCCCAAAGTACGTAGCTATTGGTCGGGACTGCTACACCAACCTCACCTTTGTAAATCAAAGGACATAGCCTGCCATGCATGAGTTCATAGCACACTCAGGATTAAGATCAATCTATATATGATCATCTAGTCGATCGAAATGACTCTCTTAGTTTAACGGATATTATAAGAATGTCATTTTCATCTGGGTCCAGTTCTATATGATCGCATCATACAAGGTGCCTCCATTCTCATGTCTCTACATGGACGATCTGGATCAGGATTTCCATACAAATATAGAATGGACCGCAGCTATAGATAAAACACAAATAAAGTACCCGCTTTGTTTGCTCTCTATGGACTATTTAAGATTACTTAACTTCAGACTTAAATCCTCTTGTGTATGACACTCATACACTAAGTCCGAAGGCACATAAGTAATCTAGGGTATTTAAGATGATATATAATATGTGAAAATGAAACAAAAAATTTGATAAATGAATAATGCATCGTTTTATTTCAAAACATATAAAATCGTTTACATCACATGTAACTCTAGGGCATACATTCCAACATTTGGCACGTTACAACCATAGCATCATGAAAATATTTACATCTATATTGACAAGGCGGACAAAGAAACAAGTATTCCTAATACTAGACACTTTCTTAAAACCTTATTTAAACGGAGATTTTCCAACAAAAGATGTTTTTACTATATTTCATCAAATTAAATAAACACATACATGTATTGAGTAATGATTAAATTAAACATTGAATTTTAAAGGGCTAATCATATCGTGGGTCCAGGATCAGACTATTGGATAATATGACCCATAGCGTCACTATTTGCACAGATCATTGTGTTGCTGTAGCAAATTAACTATGTAACAAGGAAATTGCACTCTCGTCATTTATGATTAGATCACCATAGATATATAAATGAAGAGAGGTCCCTATGATTAGTTCCTGGATTGAGATGATATGAGACAGTATCAATCCATAAAGGTTTAATCATTAAATATCCCTAGTCGGAGTATTATCGAGACTGGACATCGATAATGCGGAATAGGCTAGTATTGCACTTGTGCGCGTTGTGAGGGCACAACGGCATAGTTCTCATATATATAAGTATTGGATACTTGTGCAAGTGCGATAGGAGGTCGTGTTTCACCGATGGTACGGGAAACAGCTTCGCTCTGGATAGACCCTTCGGAATCCCATTGGTATTATGACTAGGTGTCTATGGGAGGCCGAAATCAAGGTAGGTGTGTATAGTCTTAACCTGAGACTTACATCGCTAATACTTACGACAATCGGTAAACTTTGGTTTTGGTGGTCGGGGACTTTAAACTGGTTCTGTGTACACCACTTCTGGGTTTATCAGAGAATCGTAGTGTATTGGATGTGATGTCAAGACGGAAGTGTCACTCCAGTCATAATGGAGATGATGTCACGCAGGATACGGTATTAGTGCTCTTAAGTGATGCGCATCCAATCGTGATATTATGAGCAGGTCATGAATATCCGATTATAGAGACTAGTTACCAGACATCCGATATGTATTTCGGACGGGGCAGACACTTATCCAGCCCCAGCCCTAGCACGTGACTATCCGATACTGGGCCGATATGCACAATACAATCGTATACTACGCTTGATACAGATCTAGATATTCTTTGATGAATATGTCCGGAGAACTTGGGAAGACTTGGTGCTTTGCTAGGAGTCGACCTTGTCTCGTAAATCGGTAGAACGTAGTACTTGGTACGTACGTGATTCGGATACTCCGACGACCGTATTTACTGCCAGATTATCCGGGGATCTCATGGGTCGCTTCCCGATAATCCACCGATGACGCACAACTCGCACTCTTGAATAATCTGGGATTATATAGAAGAGAGAGAAAATTAATCTAGGATTAATAACGGAGATATTTTATCCGGGATAAAATGTCGTCTAAAGAGAGATAACGATTAATTTGGAATAATCGGTAAATTAATATATTCGATATATTAAATGAAATTAGATTTCGACGCGGAATTAAAATTAGATTTTAATTCGGGCAAACGAGTTAAATTAGAATTAATTCGTTAGCGACGTAAATAATAATTTCGCCAGGCGCAATTATTTATTTAAATTCGATTGAATTAACGTCGCGACGTAAGCTCGGTATTTCGGAAATATCGAACCCGAACGCGTGAGTGCACGTGGGCCCACTTTCATTTGGAAACGTGTGGGGCCCACATGACACATGTCATTTTATGCATTATTTTATTCTAATGCATTGCATGTAGATAGTGTACAATGCACTCAATGTTATTGCATGGAAATTGAGTGTTTGACACTCTAAGCCATTGCATGTTTTGTGTCATATATTTATTATTAATTTATTAAATATTATGGCATAAATATAAATTGATTTTTGGTAAATCATTTTCAAGATAACACAATTCAATCTCTCTCAAATTCTCTCTTCCTCTCACGGCAATGGTGGCCGTTCTTCACTGGTTTTGAACCAGTTTGGGCGTGACTTTAGGGAAGCAAGGGTTGGGTTTTCATGATGAAAATCGCAAGTGCTAGCACACTACGAGTCTTGCGAAGGTGGTAGGGAGGTGCACCCATGAGGCGGGACTCATCCGACGGAGTTTGGAGCTTCGTTTTGAGACCCGAAATTCTGTTTTGCAGGGACAGTGGACTGTTGCAGTTTGGCGTGAAGGGCAGTGCGTTTTTGGCCTTCATTCGTCTCCAAATCGACTCAACCGATCGATGTGAGTATTCCGCTACCTCCGTTGATGTATTCACACATTGTTTTCATGTCTTGTTTGATCTTGGGACCTTAGAATAAACCAACACAGACTCGCTCTAATACTATTTTTGTTGGGGTCAAATCAAGGAGGTGCATCGGAAGAAGCGTTGTTCGGGCGAAATCGTAGTTTAAAATTTTTAAACTTACGAATAAATTATTTAATATCAAATATTAATAAGTCATTCATATTTCACCTAAACATATTTATTTGATATCATATAACGACATAAATAATATAGAAACACCGTGAAACCTTGGCGAAAACATTTTTTTTCGCAAAATAGCATAAAACGTGTTTCCGGCCGAACTGACTGACCAATGCACATGAGGACTGCCCAGGTCAGCCCCAAAAATATTTGGACAGTTCGTGGGCTGCGCGAACAGTGCCCAGTTCACTGTTTGGGCAGCCTTTACCCAGTAACGCCGTTTTTCGCCATTTTTGCGTATTTTCACTCCGAAATAATTTATGATAAATATTTTTCTTGGGAAATTAAAATAAACCAATTTATTATAATTATTCAATAAATAAAAACTGAATTTTTATATGAAAAATCAGATTTATCATTAATTACCGTGAGACCCCTAAACTTTGTAAATTTTACATTTTAGTCTTAAAATTGTCAAATACAATTTTAGATGATTCCAAATAATTTCTAAAATGATTCTTAACATGTTCAAAACATGAAAACATAATTTGCAACACAAATCCAGAAATTTTCCAGAATTGCCGAAACTACCCCTGAACTTTTATTAATTACAATATGGCTCAAATTTGTTCAAAACATATCAAGATCAAATCCAATCAATCCCAAATTTAATATACATCAAATTACATTACATATATGAAAATCCCCAAAATTGGATTAGGTTTAAAACCCTAATTTCATAAATTACTCCAATTGTTCAATTTACACTAAATTGAATAAATTCAACACTTTAATCAATCAATTACCACACCAATCAAGTCTCACCACCATGAAATTAATCAAGAATAATTTTAGGTTAATTATGAATGGCTAAGAAACTCTAGAATGACAACTTTAATATTTAATTAATCTATTAAGCTTAATTACACTAATAAGCTTATAAATTAATTATTCATGCTTAACATCTTCAAATAAGCTTCCAAAAAATTTAATTACAAACTAAAAGAGTAGAGACATCAACTTAACAATGCAATTTGAAGTTGAGAATAATAGAAATAATTTCTATATAGAAGAAAGTGTGGAATAACTTATAAAATTCCAAATTTTGGCTTTGATTTTCCTATCTTTCTTCACCTTTGCTCTCAACTCACTTTGTAAGATTTTGTTAAACTTCTCTAAGTGTGTAAAATGAAACAAAATAAAGTTGTTATACAAATTCCACACATTGCTGAATTTCCAAGCAAAAAAAAAAATAATTAACAATTATTTAATTTTTGTTTGATTTCTATTAGTCCACACTTTGTTAACACTTTATCTTTAATAAAGCAAATCAAAATGTGTTCCAATGGTATCAAGCCATTAAAAAGCAAAAAATCATAATAAAAATATTTATAAAATTAATTAATTTAATTATTTAACTATTAAACAATTAAATAATTAAATACAAATATCTCAAATATATGTATTATATTTACATTAAATATCTCAAATAAATATATTAATGATATATGCCAAATATCACAATTTGATATTTTATTAAAGTGTATTTAATAAAATCAAGTATTAAATACAAATACACATTAATCCGGAAATGAGCATTAGGTCCCGATTGCATGTATTTTTCGTTTAACTATTAAATGAGTTATAAATAATCAGTAATATTCATAACAGTTGCCTTAGTGCTCTACGAGTATATTTCATTAGTTAGACTCTCTAGATTCAGGCATATATATCACGAAATCCAATTTCGTGTCCATAATTCACCCACCCGTAAATTATGACGACCACAGATAAACTCGCTGAATCATACAGGTCGAGGTCATTGCATACGTATAATCCCTCCGTCACAGGTATCCGAATTATCCCAGAGATATAGATATAAACGTCAAATCTCAATAGGAATAATCTCATCGACGTATCTATTAGCAATCTCTAAATAACATTCGGAACTCACTTCCGAAGTATATTATGGCCATAGATTTAACATATTACTAATTACATATAGACTACATATGCTCTGTACACAGAACTGACGGATCTTTCTTGATACTCACAAGATATCATGAGCATGAGTCCACACCCAACGAACATGCGGAGGTCTGATCTAAATAGATCGGTGATGTGACTGCCATCTAAGTGTGGAGGATAACTAATATATCTACCGTGGTGTCTCAAGTCAAAGAATCACTATGCTACTCAACCCGAGAAGATTCCTATTGACTTGGTGTACCATATATTATGAAATCTTCGGTGATTCGTTCATTGTTTATCAAATAAACACCTACATGTCTATGAGTCTCCAAGACTCATGGTTTATTGAGATAAACCCTCGGACCAAGTCCGATATACGACATATACTGGTCTCAGTGGATTTTACTAACTGACCCATGTCAGTAAATCTTGACCAAGAATTTAATTTAATGATATACAACTTATAGTGAACTTCCCAATGTCAATTACAAATTATGTTGTAACTGCGCACTACGTTGTAAATCCCGGGTCTTTGTCTAATATATACAATCACTAAACCTGATTTAGTTTTAGTCTAATCAATCTAATCAAAATTAGATTGAGTACGTATATAAAAGACAAGATGTGTTACCATTTAAATTAATAATATTATGGAAAAGTATAGCTCGTATTCATGAATCGGACATAAATACGATCCGGATTGGTGCTCAGAGCACCAACCTTAACAGCCACGATAACTACAGGAGAATTCTAAGCTTGGATCTTGAGTATAGTTATTTTCGTAAGGAATACTATTCGGATAGTCTGGGAAAGCTTACTAGCCTGTCTATGGATCTTGAAGACATACTCGAGGATCGAATACATGAGAGGTAGTGCCTCGAATACGAGTATTCCGGACATACTGCATATACAAGACGCCAACACTTTACCCACTACAGTCACTGACTCCCTAGACCATGCTCTGATACCATCTTTATAACATCCCTTATCCGGGAGATGCTATCGGTAGAGAATAGGCCATACTATTCCCCTGAGCCTCTGACTCTCTAACCATGAACAATATTAATACTTTTTTCTCTATGTAAATATCTTATGTATGGGACCCTAGCCCAAGCCTCAAAACTTAACATTAATATCTGTGTACACAATGATACATACTCTTACAATAACTATCATATAACCAAAGACTAATACATAATTTTACTGGACTCTCACTTCCTCTGACATGAACTGATGGACTCCATACCCTAGTGACTGCATCAGTATCTGTCCTCCGAGAATACCTGTAAAATAAGAAAACTGGAAGTGGGGGAAATTAGATCGTTTAAACGATCTAAGTGAGTGGACGATTTAAAATAAAAACTAAAATACTATAATGGAAACAGTTGATTCTAAAACCAAAATTCATAGATAACTTGTATAAAAACTCTTTCCTGAAAATATCATCTGAATCCCTTTGTAAAACTTATATTTTCTGAACGTTTCTTATAAAACTGTTGTTTTCTAAAAATTTTATTTTCTAAAAAAAACATTTTCTGAAAACTATGTCTGAAAACTATTTCTGAAATCTATGAAAATCTCTGAAAAACTGACGTATGGGGGCGTTACGTATCGCCATCCCCCCATACGCCTAACTAGAGCCAGGAAAGCAAATCCATGACTTTGGGGCATTAAGTATCGCTGTCCCCCAAAACATGCCACTCATGTCCCTGAAACTAGTAGTCTTGGGGCGTTATGTATCGCCGTCCCCCAAGCCACTGAACTAGAACTAGGGAAACAAATCTATACAACCCTCCGAGCTCTAAAACTAGGATCTAGGGGCATCTGTCATCCCTAGTTCTGAACTAGGATCTGGGGGTGTTACGTATCGCTATCCCCCAGTCCTCTACATGTGCACATGTCATCCATCAATTTCAAGTCTGTCACAAGTTACATACTGAGGTGGGGTTTTCCCCCATGCCTCGAAAACATAAAACTCATGTTTTAAAAACATTTCTTTTCTAAATATTTTCTCAAAACATGCTAAATAAAATACAACTGATAATAAAATTGACTAATGCTCTAATAGCGAAAAGTAAGTCTGATGTGAACAACAGCATATTGAAAATCAATTAAAATAAAGTGTCCACTCACTGGTTTTGGAATCTGGTAATTGCTTCTTCGCTCGCTTAAGGAATTACGGCTTTTACGTTAATCTAAAATCGATAACTTAATCAGAAAATAATTTACGGAATATGCTTGAAACTATTATCACTATATGACATACTATGCTTATGTCAAGACAAATTGAGTGAAAAATAGTCGATACGAGACCCTAATGATGGCCCCTAACATCCTGAGTTGAAACGAAAATATTTAGAAATTGTTCATGCCTTGTGTCATGATGTTGTGCTTATCACGTCGCGATGCCCATGCCAATAGGTCCTGGCAGAGAGCTAGCTCTACTTATTGTCGCGACTCCGGTCACTCTGCATCGCGATGCACACCACAACAGAGAGGCAGAGCCTCTATTTTGCACGCGTCGTGACGCTAAGCCATTTCCAGGGCCAAATTTCACTTTTCAAAGGCATACTCAAGCAATCTCTACTCCATCACCCCACACCTTCACATAAGCAATTTTCTAAGCTTGAATATGAATCAAACTCACCTTATATGATCTACTTAAGCCCCAACCGGTTTCTAATGTCATTCATCCCAAATGCATAACTTCTCAACACATCCACACACTTATCGGTCTTATCCAATGCTAATACTACAATTATACTTATCAAAATACATGTCAATAACTTAAACAAAGTTAATTAAGCAAACCCAAACTCTAGATGTTGGACAATTATGACCCATAGTATAACTATTTGTAAAAGACATTGTGGTTTTTGTACAAATTAACTATATGACAAAGGAAATTGCCATTTTATTTTTTTGTAAATAGATTACTTAAATACATAAATGATAAAAGTCCTTATGATTAGTTCTGAATTATAAGATATGAGACAATATCAATCCACTAAAGGTTTAATCATTAAATATCCCTAGTCGTAGTATTATCGAGACTAGACATCGATAATGCGGAATAGACTAGTATTACACTTGTGCGTGTTATGGAAGCATAACGACATAGTTCTCATATATTTAAGTATTGGATACTTATGCAAGTGTGATAGGAGGTTGTGTTTACCGATGGTACGAAAATAGCTTCGCTCTAGATAGACCCCGCGGAATCTCATTAGTAGTATGTCTATGTGTCTATGGGAATCCGCATCTGGGTAGGTGTATTTGGTCTTAACCTGAGACTTCCATCTCTCGTACTTGCGACAATCAATACGCTTTGGTTTTGGTCGTCCAGGACTTTAACAGGTTATGTTTACGCCTCTTCAGGGTTTATTGAGAATCGTAGTGTGTGGGTGTGATGTCAAGACGAAAGTATCACTCCAGTTATATGGAGATGATGGTCACGTAGGATAAGGGACTGGTTCTCTTAAATGCAATATTAGATGGGTAAGGGCAATTTTGGAAATTGTTGTAAAAAATTTAGAATTTATTAAATTGGACCTGCATGTGCAGCCTTTTATCTATTGACTCTTTGTACTTCTCTTCTCACCAATTCCCCTTCAATGTAAATGAGGTTTCTTTATTGTATTATGTAATTGGGTAGAAGTTAGAATAGTGTTAGCCGGGGAGAGGAAATAGAGAGATTTGTTCTAGGAACAATTTGTTAAATATCCATCCGCATATCGTTATTATTTATTTCGCGCCTTATTATGCTTTTAGAATGCATGCTTAAGGGTATATGATGAGACCTAATCAAATATAATAAATTGGTTGCCAATTTACGCGAAAAACCCTTAAACAAATATTAAGCGATTTCCTTCCATTGAGTAGTTCTCTCTCAAGATCCAAGATTGGCATTGGTTTGTTGGACAAAGTCAAGATCAATGTCCATCGCATATGTGTTTGAACCATGAAAGCTTTGCTCAATATCGCATGTCTTGGGCAAGTTGTGACTCGTTGGCCAAAGTCAAGGTCACATCTTCTTCATCGACATGGATTACGAAGCTTTCCCACTGTCAATGAGTCTCGCTTAACTGGAATCATTAAGATTATTGAACCAAAGCCAAGGCATAGTTGTTTCAAAGGAAAAGGTTAGGAAAATATATTGGATATATTGGCATATATATTGTATAAATGTTTCGGACATGGAGGTCCACCTACCGGATCTAGGTATTGGATGAGATCCAATTGATCTTATAGATCTACCTAATTAAATATCATACAGCTTGTTGGCCAAAGTCAAGGTTGTGTGTTATTTAACAGGATCATAGCCCACTACGAAACTAGGTTTCCCGAGTACTGAACAGAGGGTTAGAGGCTCACCGAAAAATAGTGGGATGATAGTATTGAATTTGCAATTTCATTCAAATACTTGCCAATACGCGCTTTCAAATTATTTCATCATTTTATATATTTATTAGTTGGACTAATATTTTATTATTTTTATTGTAACAGTTGGACTGTACCCAAAAATCGTTAATTGAATAGTTAGACTATTGCAATTAAGATGGCCGGAAAGATCAACGTTAGGGACATTATCATGGGCGAAAATGTATTTAATGATGCGAACTTTCCTGACTGGGATATGAACCTCAGGATTATCCTGGGGGTCGAGAAGATGCTCTATACGATAGAGAGACCTCTCAGGCCTAAGCCCAAAATTGAGCAGCCGCTTGAGCTTGAGCTTGAGCTTTGTAAGACTCATAGCGATGACAACTTAACTGCTCAATCCGTCATGCTCGCTACAATGACCCCTCAATTTTGTCGCCAAAACAAGGGATTGGATCCTTATACTATGATGGTAAAATTGAAGGACCTTCACTGATCTAACCTTATATCGCAAATGTATGAATTGCAGAAGAAGCTCTTCGCTCTCGAATGTGAGAGGGTACATCTGTCGAGCACCATGTGTCGCAGATGATTGCTGACATCGAACAACTGGGTCAGCTAGGCATAACCTTTGAGGCTGAGACTTCTATAGATTTGATCTTGCAGTATCTTCCTGACAACTGGAGCGGGTTCATCATGAACTATAATATGAAAACCAAGACCATACTCTTGGAGAGTTGATGGCAATGCTGTGAGAAGTAGAAAAAGAGCTTTTGAAGGGCAAAAAGCATGAGGCGCAATTCGCTTCGACATTCTAGTCTTCCAAGGCTTGGCCAAAGGCTGCTAGAGGAATGAAGAAAAAGAAGAAGAGAAAGGGCAAGGCCAAATGATCAAAGTCTTCTGGGAAGGCAAAGGATAAATCCCAAGATGTCTGCCTATAGTGTGGCAAACGAGTTCACTGGAAGCGTGACTACCGTGAGTACAAGACGCACATTAAGGAAATCAAAGCGGGCAAGGCACCGACTTCAGGTATGTTTGTTATTGAGATAAACATGTCTACTTCTAGTTTTAAAAATTAGATTTTTGATTCTCGTTGTGGTACATATATGTACTAATATGCATGTTCTGCAGATTAGCAGGAGACTGACTTCAGGAGAGATAGACCTCCAAGTTGGAAATGGGACTAGAGTCGTCGTTTTGGCTGTTGGGAGATATATTTTGGAACTGCCATTGGGGCATGTACTTACTTTATCAGACTGCTATTATGTACCTAGTTTGACTAGGAATATTATTTATCTATCTTGCTTAGCCCAATGTGGGCATACTTTTGTATTTAGAAACACATGGTGTTTTGTTTATAAAAATGATATTGAGATATGTAGTGCTGATGTTAATAATGGTCTTTATATTTTGAATATAAATCAATCTCAAACATATAGCATAACAAACAAAAGGCCAAGATTGACACGGGTTTGTTGGCCAAAGTCAAAACCTTTGTCCATCGCGAATGTGTTTGAATAATGAAGGCTTTGTTCCATATCGGTGTCTTGTCCAAGTTGTGATTTGTTGGCCAAAGTCAAGATCATTTCTCGTCCATCGACATCGATTACAAAGCTTTCCAAAGTCAATGGGTCCGCTTAACTGAAATCATTAAGCTTGTTGTGCCAAAGCCAAGGCTTAGTTGATTCAGAGGAAAATATATTGGCATATATATTGTATATATGTTTCGGACTTGGAGGTCCACCTACCGGATCTAGGAATTGAATGAGATCCAATTGATCTTAGAGATCTACCTAGTTAAATATCATACAACTTGTTGGCCAAAGTCAAGGTTGTGTGTTATTTAACGGGATCCTAGCCCACTAGGAAACTAGGTTTCCCGAGTACTCAACAAAGGGTTAGAGGCTCGGCGAAAAATAGTGGGAGGCTAGTATTGAATTTGCAATTTCGTTCAAATACTTAGCTTTAAGCGCTTTCAAAATTATTTCGTCAATTATTTTATTAGTTGGACTAATATATTATTATTTTTCTTGTAACAGTTAGACTGTACCAATACATCGTTAATCGAATAGTTGGACTATTGCAGTTAAGATGATAGGAAAGTTGAGCATTAGGGAAATTGTCATGGGCGACAACGTCTTTAATGGCACAAACTTTCAAGACTCGGATATGAATCTCATAATTGTTATGGGATCCGAGAAGTTAATCTATACTTTAGAGCGACCTATTGGGCCTAAGCCCCGACCTGATCAGTTGCTAGAGCTTTGGAAGACTCATAGCGATCATATGCGATTGCAATCAATGCGGTGCTTGCCGCTATGACTCCGCAATTCCGTCGTCAAAATAAGGGGTTGGATCCCTATGAGATGATGGCGAAGTTGAACGATCTCCACCGATCTAATCTTAGATCGCAAAGATACGAGTTACAGAAGAAGCTCTTCCGCGCTCGCATGTCAGAGGGTACGTCTGTTGAGCATCATGTATCACAGATGATTGCTGACATTAAACAGCTCGGACAGATGGGCATAGTCTTCGAGGCTGAGACTTCAGTGGATTTGATCCTACAGCCTATCCCCGACACTTGGAATGGGTTCATCATGAAATACAACATGTTGAACCAAGACCAAACTTTTGGAGAGTTGATGTCCACTCTGCGTGAGGCAGAAAATGAGCTCCTTAATGGCAAGAATCGCGAGGCGCACTATGCTTCAACATCTTAGACTCCAAGGGCTTGGCCCAAGGCGATTGGAGGTGTTAAAAAGAAGAAGCATAAAAAGAAAAGCAAGGCCAAATCGTCAAAGGGTTCTGGGAAACCCAAGGACAAATCCCAAGATGTATGCTTGCAGTGCGGGAAGTGGGGTCACTAGAAGCGTGACTGCCGTGAGTACAAGGCACACATGAAGGAAATCAAAGCGGGCAAGGAACCGGCTTCAGGTATGTTTGTTATAGAAATAAACATGTCTACTTATAGTTTTAAAAATTGGATTTTTGATTCTGGTTATGGTACTCAAATATGTACTGATGTGTAGGATCTGCGGATTAGCAGGAGACTGGCCTCATGAGAGATTGACCTCCGTGTTGGAAATGGGACTCGAGTTGTCGTTTTGGCCGTGGGCACTTATGTTTTGGAACTGCCATCGGGGCATGTACTTGAACTTATAAACTATTATTTTGTACCTAGTTTGACTAGGAATAGTATTTCTGTATCTATGTTAACCCAATATGGGTATACTTTTGTATTTAGAAAACTGGTGTTTTATGTATAAAAATTATATAGAAATTTTAACAGCTGATGCAAATAATGGTCTTTATATTTTGAATATAAATCAATCTCAAACATATAATGTTGAAGATGAACAAGCTCCAAGCTTTTGGGATGGTTTCCCTATCACCTTGGATGATTCCTTTGTGTGCTAGCACTCTTGAAGATTTGCAACAAATCTTCTTCTTCCTCCTTGCAACTTTCGGCAGTGAAGAAAAATTTGGGAGAGAAAAAGCTTCAAAGTGGCGTGAATGATGAGAAATTGAGATGTGTGTGTTGACATGTTCAATTTGATTTCAAAAATCAAAATAAATGATTTACCAAAGTTTTGGTAAAAGTCATACACAAGCCATCATCAATACAAAGTGTGTAAGGCAAGTCATCATCATTGTCACCAAAACCCATCACTCAAAGTGACAAGTGATGTGACTAGTGATGTGACTTGTGGGCCCCACTTGATTCGAAATCTGAGTGGGCCCGCAAACCCGGGCTCGGGTTCGCTAATTCTGAATTAACGAACTTTCCTTTGCGACGTAATTAAATCAAATTTAATTAAATAATAATGCCAAGCAAAATTACTATTCACATCGCTAGCGAATTAATTCTAAATTAATCTGTTAGCCCGAATTAAAATCTAATTTTAATTCCGCGTCAAAATCTAATTTTGTTTAATATATCGAATATATTATTTTATCGATTAATTCCAAATTAATTTTTCTCTCTCTTCAAATAATATTTTTATCCCAGATAAAATCTCTCCGTAATTAATCTCAGATTAATTATGCTCGAATCATACGTCATCGGTGAATCTTCGGGAAGCGACCCAAGAGATCCCTAGATATGTTGGTAGTAAATCTAGTCGTCGGACTATCCGAACACGTACGTACCTCGTACTACGTTTTTACCGATTTACGAGACATGGTTGGCTTCTAGCAAAGCCCCGTGCCTACCCAATTCTCCAGAAATATTCTTAACGGAATATATAATCTATATCACGCATAGTATACGTAGTATTGCGTATAGCGATCCAGTATCGGAAGTCACATACAAGGCCTGGGGCTGGAATAATGTCTGCCCAGTACGAAACATATATCGGATATCAAGCAACTAGTCTCTTTAATCGGATAATCATGACCAAGTCATATTATCCCGATGGTTGCAACCAATTTAGAGTACCAGTTCTGTATCCCTGCGTGATCATCATCTCCATATGACTGAAGTGATACTTCCATCTTGACATCACACCCAATACACTACGATTCTCAATAAACCCATAAGAGGTGTACACAGAACCTGTTAAAGTCCTGGACGACCGAAACCAAAGCGTATTGATTGTCGCAAGTACTAGCGATGCAAGTCTCAGGTTAAGACCAAAACACATACTCTGATGCGGATTCCCATAGACACATAGTCATACTACCAATGTGATTTCGCGGGGTCTATCCAGAGCGAAGCTGTTTCCATTTCATCGGTAAACACAACCTCCTATCACACTTGCATAAGTATCCAATACTTAAATATATGAAAAATATGTCGTTACGCTTCCATAACACACACCGCATTATCGATGTCCAGTCTAGATAATACTACGACTAGGGATATTTAATGATTAAACCTTTATGGATTGATACTGTCTCATATCTTTTAATCCGGAACTAATCATAGGGACTTTTATCATTTATATATTCAAGTAATCAAATTACAAAATGATAAAATGCAATTTCATTGCTACATAATTAATTTGTACAAAAACCACAATGTCTTTTACAAATAGTGTCACTATGGTCATAATTGTCTAACAATCTCCCACTTGGCCTATAGTCAGTCACTCAAGCATCTAATACCTGAACTATCTACATGTCGCTCAAACTTTTGCTGAGGAATAACTTTCGTCAGCGGATCTGCTATGTTGTCCTCTGATGCGACCTTCTCGATCTTCACATCACCACGATGTATGATCTCACGAATCAGATATAAACGTTGAAGAACATGATTGGATCGTTGATGAGACCGCGGTTCCTTAGCCTGCGCTATAGCCCCGTTATTGTCACAATACAATGGAACAGGCTCAGCTGCTAACGGAACTACTCCTAATCCAATTAGGAATTTTTGGATCCAAACTGCCTCTTTTGCTGCTTCAGCTGCAACAATATACTCTGCTTCTGTTATTGAATCGGCAATAGTCTATTGCTTGGAAGATTTCCAGCTTACTGCTCCGTTATTCAAACAAAATATATACCCAAATTGCGACTTGCAGTCGTCTTTATCGGTTTGGAAACTTGCATCGGTATACCCAATTACCTCAAGTTCTCCATCTCCATATATTAAGAAAACATCCTTAGTTCGTCTAAGATACTTAAGGATATTCTTAACAGCCATCCAGTGACCTTCATCTGGATCAGCCTGATAGCTACTACACATGCTCAAAGCATAGGAGACATCAGGTCGCGTACATATCATGGCATACATGATCGATCTGACTGCCGAGGCGAATGGTATCCGACTCATGTTGTCTCTCTCATCTTGAGTTTTAGGACACATGTCCTTAGATAGAGTGACACCATGTGACACTGGCAACAGTCCCCTCTTGGACTAATCCATGTTGAATCTCTTCAATAGTTTGTCAATATACGTGCTCTGGGAGAGTCCAAACAGCTTTCTAGATCTATCCGATAATAAAGGCTGCTTCTCCCAGATCCTTCATGGAGAATTTTAATGAAAGCCAAGCTTTTACCGATGTTAACATGGGAATGTCATTGCCAATTAGCAATACATCGTCAACGTAAAGGACAATGAATGTCAGTGCGCTCCCACTAACCTTCTTATATACACAAGGATCATCTTCGTTTTGAATGAAATCATATTCTTTTATGATCCCATCAAAACATTGGTTCCAAGAACGCGATACTTGCTTCAATCCATAAATGGATCGATTTAACTTACAAACATTTTTTGCAAGTCTTGGTACGACTAAACCGTCAGGTTGTTGCATATAAACATCCTCCAAAAGGTTTTCGTTAAGGAAAGTGTTTTTGACGTCCATTTGCCATATCTCCTAATCGAAATATGCAGCAATAGCAAGCATTATCCGAATGGATTTAATCATGGCAACGGGTGAAAAAGTTTTGTCGTAATCCACACCATGTCGTTGACGATACCCTTTCGCAACAAGCCTAGCTTTGTACATTTGTACGTTTCCATCCATGTCAGTCTTCCTCTTGAAGACCCATTTGCAACCAATAGGCTTTACGCCTTTTGGTGCATCAACCAGTGTCCAAACTTGCTTAGTGTACATGGAATCAATTTCGAAATTCATGGCATCTTGCCATAAACTGGAGTCGATACCTTGTATCGCTCCTCATACGTTGCCGGCTCATCTTCCTCAATAAGATTAATATCTACATGAGGTGAGATCAGAAACCCAAATCTCTCAGGTGTTTTCTGACTCTCTACGACCTAAGCAGTCATTGTGTATTCGAAGATTCTGGTACAGTCTCATCCCTGATGGACTGTTCATGTTCCGTTAAAGATTCTGTGCTAGGAACAGTATCACTCCAATTTTCATCGAGTTCTATTTTCCTCATAATCGACACCATGTCGTTGACGATACCCCTTCGCTACAAGCCTAGCTTTGTACGTTTATAAGTTGCCATCCATGTTAGTCTTCTTCTTGAAGACCCATTTGCAACCAATAGGCTTTACGCCTTCTGGTGCATCAACCAGTGTCCAAACTTGGTTGGTGTACATGGAATCCATTTCGGAATTCATGGCATCTTGCCATAAACCGGAGTCGATACCTTGTATCGCTTCCTCATACATAGCCAGTTCGTCTTCCTCAATAAGATTAATATCCACATGAGGTGAGATCAGAAACCCATACCTCTCAGGTTGTTTTCTTACTCTCTCCGACATACGCGGTCCTTGTGTAATCGAAGATTGTGGTACAGTCTCATCCCTAATGGACTGTTCATGTTCCGTTAAGGATTCTGAGCCAGGAACAGTATCACTCTGATTTTCATAGAGTTATACTTTCCTCCCACTTATCACTGCATTTAGGAATTCCTTCTCAAGGAAAACCGCATGTAGAGCAACAAATATTTTGTTCTCTTGTGGGTGATATAAGTAATATCCTTTGGTTTCCCTAGGATATCCTACAAATAGGCATTTATCCGATTTGGGTTCAAGTTTGGTACCTTCCAAACGTTTGACGTATGCCCAACAACCCCAAATCTTCAGGAATGAGAAACCCAGTTTCTTTCCCGTCCATATTTCATATGGAGTCTGTTGAACAGACTTTGACGGAACCTTATTCAAAATAAGTATTGCACTATTCAAAGCATATCCCCAAAAGGAAATAGGTAGCTCTGTGCGACTTATCATAGACCTCACCATATCTAACAAAGTTCGGTTTCTCCGTTCGGACACACCGTTTAATTGCGGTGTTCTGGGAGGAGTCTACTGTGAAAGAATACCATATTCTTTCAAGTAATCAAGAAACTCATTGCTCAAGTATTCGCCACCACGGTCTGACCGTAATGTCTTAATACTTTTACCGGTCTGTTTTTCTACTTCGTGTCGAAACTCTTTGAATTTCTCAAAAGTTTCTGACTTGTGTCTCATAAGATACACATAACCATAACGCGATGCATCATCCGTAAAGGTTACGAAGTATTCATATCCACCTCTAGCTTGGCCAGAGATGGGCCCACAAACGTCACTATGAACAAGGGCTAACAGTTCGATGGCACGTGCACATTTACCACTAAAATATGATTTAGGCATTTTGCCTAATAAATAAGATTCGCAGACGTCATATGAATTTGGATCAAATCCGTCCAAGTACCCACTATTCGAAAGTGTGGATATGCGTGTCTTGTTTATGTGTCCCAGATGACAATGCCACATATAAGTTTAATTTTTGTTACTTATTTTAAGCCTTTTGTTTGTTACATTATATGTTTGAGATTGATTTATATTCAAAATATAAAGACCATTATTTGCATCAGCTGTGCAAATTTCTATATCATTTTTATACATAAAACACCAAGTGTTTCTAAATACAAAAGTATACCCGCATTGGGTTAACATAGATACAGAAATTATATTCCTAGTCAAACTAGGTACAAAATAACAGTTTATAAGTTCAAGTACATGCCCCGAGGGCAGTTTCAAAACTTAAGTGCCGACGGCCAAAACGGCAACTCGAGTCCCATTTCCAACACGGAGGTCAATCTCTCTTGAGGCCAGTCTTCTGCTAATCCGTAGATCCTGCACATCAGTACATATGTGAGTACCACAACCAGAATCAAAAATCCAATTTTTAAAACTAGAAGTAGACATGTTTATTTCTATAACAAACATACCTGAAGCCGGTGCCTTGCCCGCTTTGATTTCCTTCATGTGTGCCTTGTACTCGCGGCAGTCATGCTTCCAGTGACCTTGCTTCCCACACTGCAAGCATACATCTTGGGATTTGTCATTGGGTTTCCCAGAACCCTTTGACAATTTGGCCTTGCCCTTCTTCTTATGCTTCTTCTTCTTAACACCTCCAATCGCCTTGGGCCAAGCCCTCGGTGTATGAGATGTTGAAGCATAGTGCGCATCACACTTCTTGCCCTTAAGGAGCTCATTTTCTGCATCACGCAGAGTGGACATCAACTCTCCAAGAGTCTGGTCTTGGTTCAACATGTGGTAGTTCATGATGAACCCACTCCAAGTGTCGGGGAGAGACTGTAGGATCAAATCCACTGAAGTCTCAGCCTCGAAGACTATGCCCATATGTCCGAGCTGCTCAATGTCAGCAATCATCTGTGAGACATGATGCTCAACAGACGTACTCTCTGACATTCGAGCGCGGAAGAACTTCTTCTACTAATCGTATCTTTGCGATATAAGATTAGATCGGTGGAGATCATGCAACTTCGCCATCATCTCATAGGGATCCAACCCTTTATTTTGACGACAGAATTGCGGAGTCATATCGGCAAGCATTACTGATTGAGCAGTCGCATTATCATCGCTATGAGTCTTCCAAAGCTCTAGCTCAAGCAACTGATTAGGTCGGGGCTTAGGCCTAAGAGGTCGCTATATAGTGTAGAGTAACTTCTCGGATCCTAGAACAATTCTGAGATTCATATCCCAGTCCTTAAAGTTTGTGCCATTAAATACATTGTCGCCCATGACAATATCCCTAATGCTTAACTTTCCAGTCATCTTAACCGTAATAGTCCAACAATTCGATTAACGATTTTTGGGTATAGTCTAGCTGTTACAAGAAAAATAATAATATATTAGTCCAACTAATAAAATAATTGACGAAATAATTTGAAAGCACGTAAAGCTAAGTATTTGAACTAAATTGAAAATTCAATACTAGCCTCCCACTATTTTTCGGCGAGCCTCTAACCCTCTGTTGAGCACTCGGGAAACCTAGTTTCCTAGTGGGCTAGGATCCCGTTAAATAACACATAACCTTGACTTTGGCCAACAAGCTGTATGATATTTAACTAGGTAGATCTCTAAGATCAATTGGATCTCATCCAATTCCTAGATCCGGTAGGTAGACCTCCAAGTCCGAAACATATATACAATATATATGCCAATATATCCAATATATTTTCCTAACCAATTTCCTCTGAATCAACTAAGCTTTGACTTTGGTACAACAAGCTTAATGATTCCAGTTAAGCGGAACCCATTGACTTTGGAAAGCTTCGTAATCGATGTTGATGGACAATAAATGATCTTGACTTTGGCCAACAAATCACAACTTGGACAAGACACCGATATACTCAAAGTACGAATTCTTGAATTATATCGAACTACAATTTAAATCTAATTTAATTCGTATTCAATACTAATTCTATATTTAATTCCAAATTAAATAACTACACTTTTTAATGTGCCTTTAAAGACTTAGATTCCAAATCTAATCTTAATGGGTCTCAAAGCCCAATTAACATCCAATGTCGTTTAATTAAAGTCCGATGCGCTTTCAATTAATTTCTTAAGGCATGGACTTTGGTCAATATGGGTCAAACCCAAATACCAAAGCCTAATTAAGGAATCACCATTATTTTCCAAGAAACCAATTTAGGCCCATAAGGCCCAATTAAACTTAAAAGGCCTATTTGTCACATTTGGACTTAATGGAATGATTTAGGCCCAATTTGGATCCAATCCAATGACTTAAATCAACTTGGTCCAACCAAGCCCATTAGGCCCAAATATAACATTTAAAGCCCAATTCTAAATTAAGCCCAAATAATTAAATTTTAATTTTCCAAATTTCAAATTCAATTAATTAAAGTGTATTACATCAATTAATTATCTAAATTAATATTTCCAAAATACTAATTTAATCAATTAATCATGTATTAATTGTTCAACTCATGTCCAACATTTTGAAACAAAAAATCAACTCATTTCATGCTCATATTGGTCACGGTATTTTGAGGGTTTTTGTCCGATTTCATTTTCAATCCGATTGAATTTCAAATCAACATTTCCCAAGTGTTCAAACTCATCCAATGATCAAAAGAACAAAAAATACCATGACTATTTAGGGCAAGTAACATTCAGCCAAGCCTCAATTTTGGGCAAAAATTGATCCAATTAATTTTTCATGAAATTGATCATAAATAACTCCAAGTTATCCATATACAAGCATGCTCAAACAAACAATTTGGTTAAATCATGCTCAAATCCAATTTACCCAAATTTTACCCTAATATTTTTCATGCTCAAATTAGGCTCTGATACCATTGTTGGTTTCTACTATAGTCCCAAGATCATTCAAGCAATGAAAATAATGTGAATACAATAAAGAAGTATGGCAGAATCATACTTACCATGAGCGGTTTATGGATGCGTCAAGTTCAAAAATTCCTTCTCATTGTCCTTGTAGAAGTCAGGCCAAGGTGATCTTTTGTTGAAGATGAACAAGCTCCTGTTAGACATTATGACCCATAGCGTCACTGTTTTGTAAATGATATTGTATTATTGTACAAAATTAACTATGTGATAATGAAATTGCCTTTTGCCGTTTTGTGAATTATTTACTTTGATATATTAATGCAAAAGTCCGTATGATTAGTTCCGTATTGAGATGATATGAGACAGTATCAATATAAAAGGTTTAATCATTAAATATCCCTAGTCGGAGTATTATCGAGATCAGACATCGATAATGCGGAATAGACTAGTATTGCATTTGTGCATGTTGTGAGGGCACAACGCCATAGTTCTCATATATTTAAGTATTGGATACTTATGCAAGTGCGATAGGAGGTTGTGTTTTATCGATGGTACGGAAAACAGCTTCGCTCTGGATAGACCCCGCGGAATCCCATTGGTAGTATGTCTGCGTGTCTATGGGAGGCCGCATCAGGGTAGGTGTATATGGTCTTAACCTGAGACTTGCATCGCTAGTACTTGCGACAATCGGTAAACTTTGGTTTTGGTGGTTCGGGGCTTTAACCAGTTCTGTGTACGCCTCTTCTGGGTTTATCGAGAATCGTAGTGTACTGGATGTGATGTCAAGATGGAAGTATCACTTCAGACATATGGAGATGATGATCACGCAGGATACAGAACTAATACTCTATAAAAGGTTGCAACCGTCGGGACGATATGACTAGGTCAAGATTGTCCGATTTAAAGAGACTAGTTGTTTGATGTCCGATATATGTTTCGTACGGGGCAGACACACTTCCAGCCCCAGGCCTAACATGTGATCGTTCGATACTGGATCGATGTACGCGATACTACGGTATACTACGCTTGATATAGATCTAATATTCCAGTAAGAATATTTCTGGAGAATTGGGTAGGCATGGCGCTTTGCTAGAAGCCAACCTTGTCTTGTAAATCGGTAAAAAAACGTAGTACGAGGTACGTACGTGTTTGGATTATCCAACGACCGTATTTACTGCCAACATATCCGGAGATCTCTTGGGTCGCTTCCTGAAGATTCACCTATGACGTTTGATTCGAACCTTATTAATCTTGGATTAATTACGGAGAAACTTTATCTTGGATAAAATGCCTTATTAGGAGAGAGATAGAGATCGATTAATTTGGAATTAATCGATAAAATAATATATTCGATATATTATTAAACGAAATTAGATTTCGACGCGGAATTAAAATCGGATTTTAATTCGGGCAAACGAATTAATTTAGAATTAATTCATTAGCGAACTGAATAGTAATTTCGCAAGGCGTAATTATTTAATTCACATCGCGTCGGAAATTCGTTAATTCGGAATTAACGAAACCGAGCCCGAAAGTGCTTGCGGACACATTCATATTTTGAATCGAGTGATATCCGCAAATCACATCGCGATAGCTCATTACTTAATACGAATAGATGGTGGATGTATCTAGTCACCTTTGAGGGATGATACATTGTCTCTAATCTCAAAGTGTGGTAATGATGGCAAATGATGGATTTCATTTTGGAGGGAAAGCCATGCAGGGTTTTGAAGGATTTTTTGCATTAAAAAATTCTTTTGGTATTAGATATCATATCACTTTTCATTTCCTTTGAGTCTCACGGTTTTTTGGCATGAAAGGGAACAAAAAATTAAAAGTGAAACACTCTCCTCTTCTTTCTCTCTTGCTCACGCCGTGAGCTGCATAAACAAAGGCAGAAAATTGTTTTCTCATTCTCCAATTTTGCTAGCACAAGCAAGGAACAAAAGAGGTGATAGGGAAACGCATTTGGAGCTTGAAATACTCAAAGATTTGAAGCTTCTCTCCATCTTCTTGCTTGGCCGAAACTTCATCATTGGAGGCTCAAGGATCCTCATCACCATTTTCGTCACATAGCTTTGTAAGTATGTTTCCGCCATCCTTCAAGCTTTGCATGTATGATTATTGTATTTCTATTGCTTAATCTTTCCTTGGGACTAATAATAGAAACCAACAATGGTATCATTGAGCTAGGTTTAAGCATGAAATACATTAGGGTTAATTTGGGGAAAATTGATTGAAGCATGTTCTTGTGGAATTGGATGCTAAAGTATGCTTATATGTATGTTATTTGATATATTACATGATCAATTTTAACAAAAATGCATTGGATGATTTTTTCCCCAAAATGTTGTCTTGGCCGAATGTGGAGGTGCTTCCATTGGATTGGAATTTTTCATGCATGAGTTTATTTGATAACTTAAGCGTGTTTAAATGTATGATATTTGATATAATACATGATTAATTTTGAGAAAAATGCATTGGATGATTTTTCCCCAAAATTGATGTCTTGGCCGAATGTGAGGCACTTCCATTAAGTTGAATTTTTGCATGCACAAGTTCATTGGATGATTTGAGTGTGCTTAAATGTTTGTATATGAAGTAATACATGATCAATTTTGAGAAAATTGTATTGGATATTTTTTTCCCCAAAATTGATGCATTGGCCGAATGTGTAGGTCATTTGAAGATTTGGAATTTTTCATGCACAAGTTTATTGGATAACTTGATTAAATGTATGATATTTGATGTAATACATGTTCAATTTTGAGAAAAATACATTGGATGATTTTTTCCCTAAAGTTGATTCTTGACCGAAAATTGAGGTCTTTTCACTATTATTGAATTTTTGCTTTCAAGATCATTGGATGACCTAAAATCTATATGTATGTTAGATTAGTGATTCAATTGGATTGAAAACAAATCGAACCGCAAAAATCACTCTTGGCCGAATACAACATGACATGTTAAAGGACTTGATTTTGTTCAAATAAATGTTAGACAAGTGTTTTGAACAATTGATGATTAATGAATTAAATTGGTGTTTTTTGAAATATTTGGTTTAATGAATTAATCATGCAATTACACTTCAATTAATTAAATTTTAAAATTTGCAATATTAAAATTTAATTAATGGGCTTTTATGTTTAATTGGGCCTTATGGGCTTGAAATTGATTTTATGGCATTTAAGGGTGATTCCTTATTTGGGCTTGGTAATTGGGTTTGACCCACATTGACCAAAGCCCAAGCCTTGATAAATCAATTGAAAGCCCATCGGACTTTAATTAAACACACATTGGATGTTAGTTGGGCTTGGAGACCCAATTTGATAAGATTTAGAATCTAATCTTTAAAAGCACATTAAAAGTGTATCATTTAATTTGGAATTAAATAAATTGAATTAATATTGAATGCGACTTAAATTGGATTTAACGGGTAGTTCGATATAATTCATGAATTCGTACCTTATGTACTTATTCTCAAACGAGTTAGACTCGCGCAAAATCAAACCGTTGATTGAACATTGGATGATCACTTAAACAAAGACTAATTAATTGGATTAGATTGGTTGTATAGCATGTCTTGAATGAATATACATGTATGTGATGGATGAATAGTGTATAGCGGATGGATATTAGAAGGGAAAGGGTAATTTTAGAAATTATTGTAAATTTAGAATTTATAAATTGGACCTGCGTGTCCAGCCTTATCTCTTTTATCTCATTGTATTCTCTTCTCACCTAATTCCCCTCAATGTATATGAGGTTTCTCTTATTGTATTATGTAATTGGGTAGAAGTAGAATATTACTAGCGGGGAGTGGAAAGGGAGTGATTTGTTCTAGGAACAAATTGTTTTACATATCCATCCGTATATCACTATTAATTTATTTTATGCACTTTATGATGTTTTTGTTGGTTTTTATTAAGGTCCCAAGATCAAACAAGACATGAAAATCAAGCATGAATACACCAATGAAGATAGCGGAATACTTACATTGGTTGGTTGAGTCGATTTGAAGACGATTGAAGCCAATATGCTCACTGTTTTGGCGCATGAACTGCAACAGTCCACTGTCCTCCATCTTCTGTTTTGAGCTGCGAAAATGAGCTTCTAGATTCGTCGGATGGATCCCGTCTCATGGTCGAACCTCCCTACCACCTTCGCAAGACTTGTAAGTGTGCTAGCACTTGAATTTTCACCATGAAAACCCACTCTAGCTTCCCTTAAGCTCACGTTTTTCTGTTTCAAAACCAGTCCCAATGTTTCTGTTTTGGGCGTGAGAGAAGAGAGCAAAATGAGAGAGAAAGAAATGTGTTAAGTAATTACAAAAGTTGTAAATCATTTGTTTATATATTTTCAAAAAATATTAAATGATTTACCAATTCATTTTAACTTTCAAAAAGTCAAATAAATTGAATGTAATAAGCTTGAGTGTTCCACACTCAAATATCAATGTCCATCAAGTTATATCAACTTTAATAAAGTGACATGTTGAGTGTCTTTCACTCAATCCATTAATCAAATCAATCAATCACTCAAAGTGACTTTTGATTTGACGCTTGATGTGATGATTGATTTGACGCTTAATGTGACTTCCGTCGCCGCACTCGAATTCGAAATACGAATGCGCTCGCAATCACACTCGGGCTCGGGTTCGTTAATTCCAATTTAACGATTTTTCCGTCGCGTCGTAATTAAATGATTACGCCTAGCGAATTCACTATTCACGTCGCTAACGAATTAATTCTAAATTAATTCGTTCGCCCGAATTAAAATCTAATTTTAATTCCGCGTCGAAATCTAATTTCGTTTAATATATCGAATATATTAATTTATTGATTAATTCCAAATTAATCGTTATCTCTCTCTAGACGATATTTTATCCTAGATAAAATATCTCCGAAATTAATCCTAGATTATTTTCTCTCTCTTCTATATAATCCCAGATTATTCAAGAGTGCAAGTTGTGCGTCATCGGTGGATTATCGGGAAGCGACCCATGAGATCTCCGGATAAGTTGGCAGTAAATACGGTTATCGGAGTATCCGAATCACGTACGTACCAAGTACTACGTTATACCGATTACGAGACAAGGTCGACTCCTAGCAAAGCACCAAGTCTACCTAACCCATTTCTCCGACATATCCATTTAAGAATATTAAGATCTGTATCAAGCGTAGTATACAATTGTATTGTATTGCGTATATCGATCCAGTATCGGACGATCACATGTTAGGCCTGGGGCTGGAAATGTGTCTGCCCCGTACGAAACATATATCGGACATCAAGCAACTAGTCTCTTTAAATCGGTCAATCCTGACCTAGTCATATTGTCCCGACGGTTGCAACCTTTTATAGAGTACTAGTTCTGTATCCTGCGCAATCATCAACTCCATATGTCTGAAGTGACACTTCCATCTTGACATCACACCCAGTACACTACGATTCCTGATAAACCCAGAAGAGGTGAACACAGAACCAGTTTAGGTCCCCCAACCACCAAAACCAAAGTTTACCGATTGTCGCAAGTACTAGCGATGCAAGTCTCAGGTTAAACCATATACACCTACCCTGATACGCCTCCCATAGACACGCAGACATACTACAATGGGATTCCGCGGGGTCTATCCAAGCGAAGCTGTTTCCCGTACCATCGGTGAAACACGACCTCCTATCGCACTTGCATAAGTATCCAATACTTATATATATGAGAACTATGCCGTTGTGCCCTCACAACGCACACAAGTGCAATACTAGCCTATTCTGCATTATCGATGTCCAGTCTCGATAATACTACGGCTAGGGATATTTAATGATTAATCCTTCGTGGACTGATACTGTCTCATATCATCTCAATCCAGGAACTAATCATAGGGACCTCTCTTCATTTATATATCTATGGTGATCTATCATCACAAATGATGAGAGTGCAATTTCCTTATTACATAGTTAATTTGCTACAACAACACAATGATTTGTGCAAATAGTGACGCTATGGGTCATATTATCCAACAATCTCCCACTTGGCACATAGCGAGTCACTCAAGTGTCCACACCCGAACTATGTATGGTTCGCTCAAATTGCTGAGAAAAGGTTTTCCTCAGCGGATTTGTTTGATTATCGTTTGACGCGATTTATACGATCATCACATCGCCACGATGTATGATCCGAACGAATCAGATGATATAGAAGTATATATCTGGATCGTCGATGAGACCTTTAATTCCTTAGCATGTGCTGACGCCTAGCTCAGCTGCTAACAGAACTATATCTAATCTAATTAGATTTATTTCAATCCAAAAGACTTCTATTGCTGCCTCAGCTGCAGCAATAATCCGCATTTGTTGTTTATTCGGCAACAGTTATCTTGCTTGGAGATTTCTAGCTCACTGTCCCGTTATTCAAACTTTTAGTACCGTAGTATTTAATTGTTTGGAAGCTTGCTGTAGTGATCCCAGCCACTTCAAGTTCTCCTTCTCCATAGTTTAAGACATCATCTTTAGTTCTCAGAGATACTGACAGATGTTATTAACTTCAATCCAGTGACTATCACTTGGATTGAACCGATTGTGATTCCATATGCTCTAAGCGTATGAGACACCAATACAAGTACATTTTAAATGTACAATTTCCCAGAGAGTGTTAACAACTCCAAATCTATCCAGTAGATCTTTATTCCTTGAATAAAGGTTGTTACTCTCCTAGAATTCTACGGAGAATTTCTATGAAAGAATATCTATGAAAGCCAAGCTTTCACCAATTGCTTTATGGGAATTTAACTGTCAGTGCGCTCCCACTAACCTCCTTATATACACAAGAATTATTTAGTTTTGAGTTAAATCATAAACCATTATGATTATTTCAAAACGTCAGTTCCAAAGTACGAATTCATGAATTAAATTAAACTACATCATTAATCAATTTAACATGCATTTAATACTAATTCACTATTCAATTCCAAATTAAATATTACACTTATTTAATAAACCTTTTAACGATTTAAATTCCAAATTTAATCGTAACGCGTCTCAAAGACCGATTAACGTCCAACGTCAATTCAATTAAAGTCCAATGGGCTTTTAATTGATTTCTTAAGGCGTGGACTTTTGGTCAACTCGGGTCAAACCGATAACCAAAGTCCAATCCGGGATTTACCCCATAAGCCCATAAATCAATTTTGGCCCATTAGGCCAATTAAACTTTAAAGGTTCATTAGTTGCATTTGGGCTTTATGGTTAAGGTTTTGGTCCAATTGGATCCAATCCACTTGGCCTAAACCAAACTTGATAAATCAAGCCCAATA